>JACBKR010000640.1:0-66048 GCA_014218235.1 Colocasia esculenta
TGTTTTGGCTAGTTTCAGATTTGAAACCCTTCCTAAACCTTGGGTAACTTACCCTAATGCGTACCCAACCTTGAACCTATAAAATACCCCACTCTGGGATGAGGGAAAGGCTTTCAACATTTGGTGAAAAGCCTAGCTCCGAGATGGTGAAAAGCTGATTTTAGAAGGCCGGATCCGTCAACTGGAGGTGTCCCCGAAGAGCTACAACATCTGGAGGATAGCCTATACATAGAGGAAGAGATTCCAACTCCGAGGAGCCATCTATCGACAGGAGAAGAAGATCTAAGGCGTTTCCGAGCACCTTTTCGCAGGGCCGAAAAGGGCTTCACCGACGATTCTGATCTTTGTAGATTTTTTTAAGAGGCAAGTAAACCTAGATCTTGATCCTACACATGTCCCCTAAGTCCTAAGTATTTTACGGATTTTTCCCTCGCGTCCTGGAACCCCGAATTCACCGTTGTATGAAAAGTCATTATGTATGTGCTGTGGGAGCAAGTAGAAGGCAACATAGGTTGCAGTCAAGTTCTTCAGAAGAAGTGACGGCAACATCCCTTGACGTCTACTCTTCAGAACCTGAAAGTGTTACTTTGATCTTCTTTTGCTGTTTAAATGATTTCTGGACATGGGGTATACTCTGAAATTTTATGGGTGATTGTATACTGTTAGTAGGTCATATCATGAGGTTGCCTAAATTTCTGAACCATGTTAATTATTAAAATTCAGTGACTGAGTAATGAGCATGATATGAACATGTTTAAATCTAGTATAAATGGATTTTGTTGGGAATTAGTTTTCATAAATTTTCCATGACAGATTGAATGTTGGTATTAGGTTTCTATTCTGTTATGCCTAAACATATTGATATGTCATGCTTAATGATATTTCGATAAATATGTTGAATTCTGGATTAATTGTAGAAATTATGTTTACTGTTCGAAAATCTAAAAAAATGCATATGTGACAACTTACTGCTAATGACCTGTGATAAAAATTAAAATCAAATTGATGACAGCAAGTACAGTTATTAGTTAAACCATGGAAATTGTTCATGTAGAGTATTAAATTCGATCTTATGCAATTCAGTAAATATACATCATGTTTAGGACAGTAAGGTAAGATGTTTTAATTTTGAAAACAGTAGTACCATGATTGGGTAACTAAGACATGTGAAATTGTAATTAAGATGTGTAAAGTATTAAGTATTATATGTAAATATGTGAATAGGGTGAGAAAATGTGAATAAATAAATGTGTGATAATTGGGCCAAGAATGACACTGCTACCCTAGAGGCATCGAGAGCTGTACATAGAAAAGTCCCTATGGAAGGCTCTACATTGTATAAGTTTGTCCTAAAGGCATTAGGAAAAACCGGAGGTGGACATGTACCACTGGATAGGGTGGAGAGAGCTTCTCCCGGTCTACACAGTTACCAAGATGACCACTTCATTGCCTAGGTGGTAGGTATGTGATATGAGTTATGAGTTATGAGATGTGATGAGTTATGAGTATGAGATATTGTTTGTGTCCTCTAAAAGGTAGTTAGGACTATGTGTCATGGCATTTAAGTAATTGGAATATGTATAAAGTGTAAGTCATATGCGAATGTGGCACATGATGAGTGCAAATGCAATGATCTATGATATGTGATAATGAAACCAAAGAGTAAATGATTGTGAAGAATATGTGAAAAGAATGTAAGAGACAGTTAATGTTATTGAGAGTGTGCTTGCATGTGAAAAACGATGTAGTAATACATAATATTCATATTTTCATGCATTAATTACCTCATTTGCAATATCATGCTTATCATCATGTCATGTAGTTTATTCTTCATGTAATAGTGTATGTGAATAAACATGAGTAAATGTCATTTATGCAACATGAAAGATGAAAAGTAGAATTTGAATTGGATAAGATAATATATGAACAAATGTAAATCCATGTAATTGAATGTAATTCATGTCAAAACAGCAAGTAAGTGTAGTTATGAAGGTGTTAAATACATGTAATATAATTAGGTTCCATACTAGATGTGATGTTTGCTAGTACAAAGTTTCATGTTTAGTGCTTATTGTTGCCAACCAATTTGACAATGTTTTAACTTCTTAATTCATGCTATAAAATATGAAACCATGTGGTGAGATGTATGTATTTAAAACAGCAAGCAAAATGTGAAATAAATATGAAAAGTGCATGTGAAAAGTGAATAGTCATCATATTAGTTTGTTCAGTCCTCTTATGTCTAATTCTATGTTCTAGTTGTAGAAATATGTCCATGAAATGAATTAATGTGGAAATGAAGGAATCATATTATGTGTTAAGTGTAGAGAATATGTACAAGGGTATAGTAATAGTATCCATTTTAGAATAAAAAACATATGATAGAATGATGCATGTCTAGTGATTAAAAATGTGTTGATAGCTAAGAGTATGTTCCATGTGTTTGGAGTTTAAATGATAGTATGTATTCATGAGTGTTAATAGCTTAATGTGAATGTGATATGTTAGATTAAGTCTTTGTTTACTTGCTGAGTCTTGGACTCACCCCTGCTTCGGCTACAGGATGACAAGTATCCCGTGCTAGGGGAAGAGACGCTATCTTGGAGGAGAGGCTTTGAGGAGCAAGTAGTAGTTGTATTTTTCTTCATAGTTGAATAAAAATGTTATTTGGACAATGTAGCTCTTTCATCAGGTAATAATGTGGACATTGTCGTTCTATTTTTGCACGCTATAGATTGGGAATAGGGATGGTGATGGACTAAGTTAAATTGTTGTATTATTCGCTGAAATCAATTGCTATCTATGTACTTTTCAACCTATCGGCTAGTGTTGGGTTTTATCCCACTGTAATGACGCTCTTTATACCGATGGGGATTGTATAATCGTACCGGTATGAGGAGGGTCTACAGAGATTGGTATCAGAGCTCAAGGTTGAAATTGTACATGGATAGACCATCATCACCACCATATTGCAAAGTCTTTATAGGGAATTGTCCATAAATATAGAATTACTAATAACGAATGGAAGATAGCTAAGGAAGATAGTTAGGATTAGTAACCTAGATTCTAACTAATTAACTATTTTGCAGATTATGGCTGGATGTGGTAGACATAAGCTCAGTCTAGGAGGTATGAGCAGAACCGCAAGTTAAAGAATTTCGTTGAAAGGACTCAAACCATCAGTGAGGACTAGGCTTTAGAGCTTGATCCCGTACTTGGAAGAAGTCCTAGGCATGGCGACCAAGCAAGAGAATAAAGTGGAATCATATCAAGGAGAAAATGAAGCCCAAAAGGAGAAGCACCAAAACCATTCCAAAGGCAAGATAGGAAGATGAAGTAACTCATGGAAGGTCAACAATCAACTGTGGCATCAGGCGGCGGTGAGAAGCCCGAATGCATTCATTGTGAGAAGCGTCATGGCGGGAATGCATGTTGGCGAATGGAAGGAAGGTGTCTTAGATGTGGCAGCAAAGATCATGGCTTAAGGAATGTTCGAACCAGAAGACCAAGTTCGTCTCAAGAGATGCTCATCAGTAATCATAAAGGAGCAAGGATTAGTCAGAAATGATCTCGGTGACGTCATTACAGGTACTTGATTCGATCTTCGAGGACGAAGATCTTTTTCAAGGGGGGGAGAGTGTGATACCCCGAAATTTTATTCTTTTATATTGTGCATGTATAATATTTGTTGTGTGTATAGTTGTGTGTATTCAATTATGCGTATTATAATTTCTATATTCCTTATGAACTCATGCATATATATATATATATATATATATATATATATATATATTTGTGAGAATAGTCAATTAGCTAAATTGATGTGTATTGTGTATACTAAAATACTAGGCTTGTAATACTTAAGTAATACTAGCATGCTAATCTAATTACCGATGTGCATGTTATGTTATCTATTCATGCATAATGTATATAATTATGTTGTAAATGCCTATATATTAGCATATGATAATTCAAGTATGTGCATGCGAGAATTCTTTTGTTGTATAGATTATTCATAGATAACTTATTCCAAATTGTATCTTAATAATATTATGCATACTCTATCTAAATCTTGAAGTGCATACCATCCTGCCTATTCCATGGAGGTTGTGTGTAAAAATATACATATATGTATGACCTTATACATATGATATCTATCTATTTAATCCTATGTACATCAATTCATCTATAGATGTGAATAATACATAGATAATATTGTCCATGTAATAGATAATTGCTATGGACCATGTAAGTATGTATGCTATTTTCATACAAGTATAAAACATACATAATGTATCTAGTTATCAATGTATGTAAATCTCATGCATATGGTGCGTGTTGTACACATAGTAAGAAATTATTATCATGCACTTTGTAAATAATCATGAGTTATTTCTGAGCATGCAAAATATATATTTAAACGTGTGTGAATTATCTAATATTGAGGTGCCTATTGTATTTAATTATTTTAATGCACATAGTTAGTGCTGTGGATGTGCGTATGTATACATACAGTGTTATCCTTGTTTAAATAATATTTATCTACTTTAAGCGTGTTAAATTAATTAGGGTATGTAAAGTACTTGGATGATAATATGCATACAATATTTAACTAATAATGGACACATTTAATCATAAGTTCATGCGTAAGTATGTAATTATGCAATGTGTACGTATATGTGCATATATGTATGTATTGCTGCAATTGTTGTTAATTATGATTAGTGTAAGTTGTAATTAATTAAATATACATAATGCAAGTATTTTATGTGGTATTGATATATGAAATTATTTTTGCATATACTAAATATTTTAGTGCATTTACATTTAATTTTAGGTCTGTCGGTGTTTCGGCTGCACAGGGCTGCTGGCGGCCAGGACCTGGACGCCAAGACACTGCTGGAGGCCAGACCTGGACGCCAACCCCCAGTGGGCGGCCACCCCCTGGACGCCAACCCCATTATGGCGGCCAGTCCTTGACGTCAACTGCCAAGTTGACTACAACCGATGTTGACGTTAATATCCAGCTGTGTAACGGTTCCAGAATTGTTAATGTTCGTGTTTTGGCTAGTTTCAGATTAGGAAACCCTTCCTAAACCTTGGGTAACCTACCCTAATGCGTACCCAACCCTTGAACCTATAAAATACCACTCTGGGATGAGGGAAAGGCTTTCAACATTGGTGAAAAGCCTAGCTCCGAGATGGTGAAAAGTGATCTTTAGAGGCCGGATCCGTCAACTGGAGGTGTTCCCGAAGAGCTACAACATCTGGAGGATAGCCTATACATAGAGGAAGAGATTCCAACTCCGGGAGCCATCTACATCGACAGGAGAAGAAGATCTAAGGCGTTTCCGAGCACCTTTTCGCAGGGCCGAAAACGGCTTCACCGACGATTCTGATCTTTGTAGATTTTTAAAAGGCAAGTAAACCTAGATCTTGATCCTATACATGTCCCCTAAGTCCTAGTATTTTTACGGATTTTTCCTCGCGTCCTGGAACCCGAATTCACCGTTGTATGAAAAGTCATATATGTGCTGTTGGAGCAAGTAGAAGGCATCATAGGTTGCAGTCAAGTTCTTCAGAAGAAGTTGACGGCAAACATCCCTTGACGTCTACTTCTTCAGAACCTGAAAGTGCTACTTTTGATCTCTTTTGCTGTTTGAATGATTTCTGGACATGGGTATACTCTGAAATTTTTATGGGTGATTGTATACTGTTAGTAGGTCATATCATGAGGTTGCCTAAATTTTCTATGAACCATGTAATTATTAAAATTCAGTGACTGAGTAATGAGCATGATATGAACAGGTTTAAATCTAGTATAAATGGATTTTGTTGTGAATAGTTTCATAAATTTCCATGATAGATTGAATGTTGGTATTAGGTTTCTATTCTGTTAATGCCTAAACATATTGATATGTCTCATGCTTAATGATATTTCGATAAAATGTCTGAATTCTTGATTTAATTGTAGAAATTATGTTTACTGTTCAAAAAATCTGAAAAATTGCATATGTGACATACTTACTGCTAATGACCTGTGATAAAAATTTAAAATCAAATTGATGACAGCAAGTACAGTTATTAGTTAAACCATGGAAATGTTCATGTTTAGATGTATTAAATTCGATCTTATGCAATTCAGTAAATATACATCATGTTTAGGACTGTAAGGTAAGATGTTTTAATTTTGAAAACAGTAGTACCATGATTGGGTTAACTAAGACATGTGAAATGATAATTAAGATGTGTAAAGTGATTAAGTATATATGTAAAATATGTGAATAGGGTGAGAAAATGTGAATAAATAAATGTGTGATAATTGGGCCAAGAATGACACTGCTACCCTAGAGGCATCGAGAGCTGTACATAGAAAAGTCCCTATGGAAGGCTCTACATTGTATAAGTTTGTCCTAAAGGCATTAGGAAAAACCTGGAGGTGGACAAGTACCACTAGATAGGGTGGAGAGAGCTTCTCCCGGTCTGCGTAGGTACCAAGATTGACCACTTCATGCCTAGGTGGTGGGTATGTGATATGAGTTATGTGATATAAGTTATGTGTTATGAGATGTGATGAGGTATGAGTATGAGATTTGTTTGTGTCCTCTAAAAGGTAGTTAGGACTATGTGTCATGGCATTTTAAGTAATTAGAATATGTATAAAGTGTAAGATCATATGCGAATGTGGCACATGATGAGTGCAAATGATATGATATGTGATAAATGAAAACCAAAGAGTAAATGATGTGAAGAATATGTGAAAAGATATGTAAGAGACAGTTAATGTTATTGAGAGTGTGCTTGCATGTGAAAAACGATGTAGTAATACATAATGTTCATATTTTCATGCATTAATTACCTCATTTGCAATATCATGCTTATCATCATGTCATGTAGTTTATTGTTCTTCATGTAATAGTGTATGTGAATAAACATGAGTAACTATGTCATTTATGCAACATGAAAGATGAAAATGTAGAATTATGAATGGATAAGATAACATATGAACAAATGTAATCCATGTAATTGAATGTAATTCATGTCAAAATAGCAAGTAAAGTGTAGTTATGAAGGTGTTAAACACTTGTAATATTAATTAGGTTCCATACTAGATGTGATGTTGCTTAGTACAAAGTTTCATGTTTTAGTGTTATGTTGCCAACCAATTGACAAGTTTTAACTTCTCAATTCATGCTAAAAATATGAAACCATGTGTATGAGATGTATGTACATTTGAAACAGCAAGCAAAATGTGAAAAAATATGAAAGTGCATGTGAAAAGTGAATAGTCATCATATTAGTTTGTTCATTCCTTATGTCTAATTCTATGTTCTAGTTGTAGAAATATGTCATGAAATGAATTAATGTGGAAATGAGGAATCATATTAGTGTTAAGTGTAGAGAATATGTACAAGGTTATAGTAATAGTATCCATGTTTTAGAATAAACATATGATAGAATGAGCATGTCTAGGTGATTAAAAAGTGTTGATAGGTAAGAGTATGTTCCATGTGTTTGGAGTTTAAATGATAGTATTTATTCATGAGTGTTTAATAGCTTAATGTGAATGTGATATGTTAAGATTAAGTCTTTGTTTTACTTGCTGAGTCTTTGGACTCACCCTTGCTTCGGCGTACAGGTTGACAGGTATCCCGTGCTAGGGGAAGAGACGCTATCTTGGAGGAGAGGCTTTTGAGGAGCAAGTAGTAGTTGTTTTTTCTTTCATAGTTGAATAAAAATGTTATTTGGACAATGCAGCTCTTTCATCAGGTAATAATGTGGACATTGTCGTTCTATTCTTGCACTATATAGATTGTGGAATATGGGATGGTGATGGACTAAGTTAAATTGTTGTATTTATTCCGCTGAAATCAATTGCTATCTATGTACTTTTCAACCTATCGGCTAGTGTTGGGTATTATCCCACTGTAATGACGCTCTTTATACCGATGGGGATTGGTATAATCGTACCGCTGTGAGGAGGGTCGTTACAGAGTTGGTTAAAGTGAAATGGGAAAATAGGTTGGGTGGTGAGGATACCTGGGAATTAGCCGAGGAAATGGCTAAAGGGTATCCCTATCTGTTTGCATAAGCTTTTGTATTTTCTCTTTAGATGATAGTGCTTGTAAAGGTGTGTATGTTTTAGGTTGTTTAACTTTGAATTGTTATGAATTTCGAGGTCGAAATTTTCTTTTTAGATGATAGTAATGTAACGTCGCGTAGTTTTCGGATCCATGCGGATCATGTGTGGTGTTGGTTGTGGTGGCCGTTGTGAGGCCATTGTGAGTTGGTGTGTGGAATGTATGGTGTGGATGTGTGGCTTGAGCAGGTGAAGTGCAGACTTGGTTCTGAAATGAAATAGGACCTGCTGCAGTTCAGTTGGAGTTGGCGGCCAGGTATGGCCGTTGACCTGTTGGCGTCCAGGTATGTGGCCGTTTACTGCATGATCTTGGCGGCAGTAGAGCTGTGGACGTTTAGGGTGGCGGTTGTTCTTGGCGGCATAGGGGTTGACGCCAACCTGAGAATGATGCAGGTTATAGGCTCACCCGAGAGCAGGTTTCTTACCTGGTTCTCAATCCCCCTTGCCCCATCTTGTTGCCCTAGTGTTCCTAAAGCTTCCAACAGGTACCGAAGGGTGCTTGGACAATCGTAGAATGCGTGGCCTTGCTGAATTGCGCGAGGAAACGCCGTGGCGTGGTACAATTTCCGTGGGATCTCATGGAGGGTTCGGTGTAAACCGAGAGTTTGTGGGAGGTTCTACGTGTTCTGAGGTAGGGAACGAACCCGATTAACTCCATAGAAACATTAAAATACGACGTACCACCTGAATTAGCATGATAATGCATTTTCGGATAAAGTTGCACCATACGGGATAATGGGTGTTTGAGTAATTTAGCAAGCAAAGCATGTTGTAATGGGTTGTTTTGGGTTCTGGCATGTTAGAGGAATTGCCTATGCATGTTTTTCTGTAGTTAAAGTGATTGGGAAACCCGTAGAGCCGGATTAGGGTTTCTGCAGGGTTTGAGGCCGAAGAACTTGGCGTCAACATCACTTGTCGCCAAGCTCATAAGCCATGATGTAAACGGCCAGATCCCCTGCTGTTGACTTCTTGTAAGCGGCAGTCGATGTTGCTGCCTACTAGTTGTAAATAGAAATGACTAATTATGGTATTTGTCGATAATGCTTGTGCGTTGGTACCTGAGGTGCACTGAGTGCACTGAGTTTTCGTGTTTAGCATACAGGTACTTACTTTCGTGGCTGCACGTTGTTTACCGCGAGTCAGTTGGGGCCACGTGTAGTGGACTGTTGTTACTTGTGGTTTACGTGAGGTCTCACGTGGTTTGTGTGTGACGTGCACGTGGTTCTGTGTACGTGGCGAGTAGTACGATGCCTACCGTGGTTACCTCTCCAGTGGGTGCCCCAGGTTCTTTGTGAGCCAGGCTGTTAGCTCGGGGCTTTGTCCCGGTACTTGTGTTGTACCGTTGAGGTCTGTGTCGTCTGACTTGGACACCCTCACTCTTGTGTTTGAGTTGCACGTCCGGCTGAGGGAAAGACGACAGTGGGACAGTGACACTTCTGTTTGTCTTTAGTCACTTGTAGCGCGCCCGTAGTTGGGGGTACGAACACCAGTAGACGTACTGGACCCCAGCTAGTCCTTTTCCAGTGCCTCACTCTAGAGTGTTCCGGGCCAGGATCTCTATAGGTGTCAGGCATGGGCCTGCGACCGTGTGGTCCGCAGGTGGTGGTGTTTGGTTGGTCTCCACAGTTGTTTGGCTTTTTCACGTGGAGCGGCAGCTGGACCTTTCGTCCGTGGCTGCGAGACTGAGAGGTAGACCTGTGTTAGCTTGTCCGAGTCAGTTACTGGTGTCGCGAACCAGGTCACGTGTCTCATGTTGGCAGTCACTACTTTAGCTTGTACACCTGTACTGGTTTGCCGTTTAATATTATGTTGTTGTCTCGTAGTCAGTAGACGGTGAGTACTTTTATAGTTTTAATATCCTGCTTAGCTGTTCTATAAATTGTTGTATTGTTTATAGCTTTGTATCTGTGGTTTGGTTTGCTCAGTTTTGGGGGAGTTCCCTACTGAGCCAGTGACTAGAGAGCACCCCTACCCCCACAGGTGAGAGCGAGGAGGACGTTTCACGACCATCGTCCGGTTCAGAGCCGCGCCATAGCGGTATAGGGTCAGTACCTCCAGCGGTGTAGTTCCAGCTGTGTTGTACTCCAGCAGTGTAGTTTAGTTAGTTGTTTACTTTCTTCAGTTGTACCTCGGGGTATGCCCCAGGCTCTTGTACTTCTTTTCAATTTTTGTGGAAATTTGGCTATGTAAATTGTGAAGTATTTATAAAATGTGGTGTGTTCCTTTGTGTTTACACGGACTGTGGTTTGGTATCCCTTGCGAGACTTCGGCCCGTTCGCGGGAGGCGGACTCGGATCATGTACGTTATTGGTTTAACGGGCTTGGCCGAGGTGTTCCGCCACAAATGAAGCCTTCTCCCCACGAATTCTCCTCCTCCTTAGCCTCTCCTCCAGGTCTAGCAATCCCTTGGCATGAGCTAGGGCCGGCAATGAGGATTTTGGAGGGTATTTAAGCTTCTCCTCTTTCTATTTCCTATTTGGACTATAACTCCTATTAATTCTGATTTCCTATTTGCTCTTCCCTTTCTAAGCATGAGAACTTCTATTTGGTTGGATGGGAGTTAAATTTGTGGCCACCTATTAGGCTAGGTTTAGGAATCCAATTCTAACTCAAACTTCCTATGTAATGCATTAATACCACTTTTCTATTTAAGTAATAATTTAATTAAGAATTCAGGATATTTTACTATTATTATTCTTTTAAGAATCCCTATTTTGGCTTAATAAATTTTATATGGTCCATTTAACAAAGCCCATTATTTATTGCATTTTATCTTTTGGGATTTCCCTTTTTAATTAGGGTATATTAGAGTTACGGATTTTATTATATTTTTCTAACTTGATTTTATTCATGGACTATGAGAGGTCCATTGGTCCCATTTTGATAATGGGTCATCATTTCATGATGTTGAAATTCTCTCCGACATGTTCATTTAATTTATGGGCGTGTTATTTTTCTGTGTTAACGATTTTCTGACTTAGTTGTCGAATTTGGATAATCAGTCATGTTGTGACGTACGCTTGGCCAATTGGATTTTTCATTGCTCGAATTTCTTCGTGCACATACGATAATGGTATGTATGTTTCTATTATTTTGATTTATAGAATTTATTATTTCAAAATTTTAAAATACTGAATTTTCTGGTTGCTACAATATGTGATATCCTATGGGCATTAGATGAAATCCTGGAGTGGACAAGTACCACTGGTTAGGGTGGAGAGGGCTTCTCCCGGTTCTGCGTAGTTAACCAAGATTCGTCACTGTGTTGCCTAGGTGGCGGATATGTGTTATGTGGATGCGTGTCCTTCTTTATGGTGGTTAGGACTATGTGTCATGGAAATTAGGTGTAAAAAGTGTTAATATGTGAAATGTGCAAATGTGAATATGAGCATATGATAGTGTAATGTGAATGTGTTAGCATGTGAAGAGATGTGATACCATGTGGATGTGTAATTTTATATTAAAACAACAAGCTAAATATGTGAATATGTGTTATGAATGCATGTGAAAATGATTAGATATCATGCTAGGTTTGCTATTTACCATGTGCATATTCCCATGATTAAATGGTGTATAATTGTGAAATGATATGAATAGAATTTGAAACCATAAATCATGTTATTCATTATGCATAGAAAGCATGTCATAGGTTGTTCTTGTGTATTTGCTTAATTAATATGAAGCATGTGCCATATGTTTACCTTATTCTTATTTAGATTAGTATGTGTATGTGATATGTGTAAGGATGCTATCTTTAGATTGATTGCTGGGTCTTGTTGAAAGACTCATACTTGCTTTAATATACAGGAGAGACAGTGTAAGACTTGGTTTCCCGGCTTCCCGTCCAGCGCCTGGGATGACTGGCCACTGATGCGTCCAGGATGGGTGATGCGTTGGTGTCACGTCGGGGGTGCCCGACGTGATAGTCATCTGTGTCGCGGGAGCGTGTGGGTCGTGCCCTGGTTCTCGGTTACGTCTTGCTGTCACGCCCGTCACGGGCCGCGATAGTGTTTTGTCGTGTTGCACTGTCCGGTCGTCTGACGCCTGTCAGGGTGGCAGGTGTGTCAGTACGACCTAACGTGTTGTCACGGCGCCCGTGGGGGGCGCGGCGGTCCGTCGCGTTCTGGGTGCCGGGCTCTTAAGGTGCAGGCCGGCTACCCCTTCCCCCTCTCTCTTATTCTTCCTTCTCCTTCTCCCTCTGGCGACCTCTTCTTCCCCTCTTCTCCCCTTTTTGTGTTTCAAGCGAGGAGGAGGGCTATGTGTGGTGTCCCGGCGTCGTGGAGCATGCGTGGAGCAAGGAGGAGGCGTTCATTCCTACGAGAAGGGCCCTACGGGGTTTGGTTCTTCATTTAAGGTAGGGATTTCTTGTGCCCTCTCCCATCTGGGTGGATCGGGAGCCCTCGGGGTTTTGTAGATAACTTTTCTGCTTTCCCCATGCTCCCCTCCCCCGTGTGTGATGTGTGTGGTTCGTGGGTAACCCCGAGATGAGGATCTCGTTGGTCTGCCTCCCTACTGGTGTCGCGACCGCACGGTGCGTCGCGACATCGGTAGAGGGTCGCCCCGGTCGGGCGCGCCCTTATCGCGATGCACTTGGCGGTCGCAATAAGGATCACTATCGCGACCTAGTTTTCCATTGTGACAGGGTGGCTGTCACGACACGCTTCCCCATCGCATCAGGGTTCGTGTCGCGTTGTCCATCCCCGTCGTGATAGGATCACGAAGGCCTGTGGGGGCACGACAGTGCCTGTGGGTGCCTCGGGTGTTTCCGTGGTCCAATTTTGTGTCGGCGTGTGCCCCAGGGTAGGCTGTGCCCTCAGGACCTTCTAGTAGGGAACGCAGCTGGTTTCCTCCCTATGTTCAGTGACCGAAGGTGACACCTTCATGGCCGTGTCCTGGCAATGGTGCCAGGAGTGTCGCGTCTCTCTAACAATCGATTGACTAGCGGTCAATCGATTGTTAGCAGAGCGACATACTTTCTTTACTTCTGGTAGTGCTCCGAGGTTTGCTTGGCCGACGACCCTTTTGAGGGTCCGTGCGTGACTCTCGCTTGCTGGGCTTGTCGTGTGCTACAAGCCAGCGGTTTGGCGTGGTTCTTGTTATGCTGCCCCGTCTGTTCGCTCGTGCTTGTCACTTGAGGGCTTGTCCCGTTCAGAGGTTGTATCCGTTTCCTGGGACCCCCATCCTCGAGAGCCCGTTGAGAGAGGTATCCGGGCTACGAGCGTGCTCGAGTTGGCAGCCCACGTGAGCAGACTCTAGAGATGAGGGGAAAATGAGGTTTGGACCGCGGTGCTGAGTCGTTTGTAGAGCTCTCTGTCTAGGTCTAGGACGCCGAGGGTTCGGAGTGTTTTCCTGGCGTAGACCAGACAGTCCCTTGTCTCCTGCCTCTCTCTGCGTTGGTTCTGGAGCCACGTAGTGGTGTCAGGCGTGAGGCCGCAGCTTGGCCAGGCTACGGTGTGCGTGTGTTGTGTGTTTTTGTGGCGGCTCTGTCTCGCCCTTGCGCGGGGGCGGAGGCAGGAGCTAGGCTAGCGAGCAGAGCGTGCGGACTGTGGGTCCCCCTCTTGGCTACTAGCGGCGGTGGCTTGGATGCTATTGTTGTGACGACATTTTCCTCACGACGTTTTCAAGTGCTCCTCGTTGCCCGAGCTTGCACGGTGGTTATAGCCTGACTGTGCCTAGTTTTCGTGGGTGTCGTTGGTTGGCCTTGGGCAGACCCGTGCTTCTGGTGGTTCTCGCTTGTGTGTTCTCTCGGTTTTGTGGTCCCATTCTTGGGTGCCACCCCGTCATGGCACCGACGTGTGTAGCTTCTCGACCTGGTGGTGTGTCCGGGGTCCGGGGTGGTTCTGCTTGTGGGCCCTCGACCTCGTAGAGGTCTGAGGTGGCCCTGCTTGCGGTGAGACGTCATTCTCACTTGGTTGTTTCATGGTCTCGGCAGGTGTGCTGAGTGCTTCCGCTTGGTGCCCGACTCTGTTGGTTTCTACTGGAGTCGTGTGTGTGCCACGACCTTGGTTGGTGGTCGTGGCGTTGTACTATTCTCTTCCGCTGCTTAGTAGTACCATGCTGTGGGTTTCCTCACTTTACAACTTTCTAGTGTAGTTTCCTTTTTTTGGAGTTCCTACTACTCTGGCCGGTGAGGGACTGGTAATCCCTACTGGGCCTTGTTCGCGATGCTCACACCCCCTACTTCTTTTAGCTAGGGGCTCATCGTCGCGGGAGCTCGGTGTCGGACGGGTTGCAGAGGCGGTTGTGGCGCCGTGTGTTGTCAGCAGTAGTGAGAGCGAGCGTTGTGAGCTCTTGTAGCCAGAGTGAGCTGAGAGCAGTGTTTTGCATGTCCTCGGGTATGCCCCTTAAGGACTGCACCTTTCTTCTTGTACCTGTGCTTTTACTTGGAACTTGTTGTACAAACCTTTTGTATATTGTACATATTTTTATAGTTTATTTAAATTCAGTACATATCTCACTAGACTATTTCTTCTAACCCTTCTGGATCGTCGGATCCGTGGTGGCGGCACGACCTCGGGACCCCTGGCGAGGGTCCGGGAGGTCGGGTCGTTACAGTGGTATCAGAGCAAGGAGTCTACTGAGATTTGTAAGGAGTTATAACTATAGCTGTCCCAAAGGTGGTACTAGTGCGCTGCTGACAACGTCTGACTAGTGTTAGGCTTGTGTTTTCAAATGTTTTGCAGGTGTGCGGCTTCCCTGTATGATTCGTGTGCGTGTTGCAGGTTGCAGTTGTTGCTGTGCCGCGTGCATGGTGAGTGTGGTCACTCAGCGTGTTCATGCCATAGCGGCGCGGTTGGTGCTGGACTCGCTGGCAGTGGTCTTCCTTGTGTGGAGGATGCTTGCGAGCAGTCCAGGTGCGGTGCTCCTGGTCATCTTCAGCGCATTTGAGCATGTGTGCGTCGGGAAGGCTGAGAGAGCCTGCGTGTGGTATGGCCTTCACCGGTGCAGGGTTGTTGCCTGTGGAACCGGTGGAAGGTGTCCCTGCATTGTTGGCTTCCCCTCTGTTGTTGGGGTGTGTGTTGTGGTTGTTTGTGTTTGGCCTTGTGTGCCTGTGAGGTGTGCTCGGGACGCCGAGCTGAGCAGGTGCTTTGTGTGCCATGTTGCACCGCTAGTTGAGCGTTGCGACACTTGTCTGTGGTCGTTGTTAGCCTACCGCTGACTGGTTGTGAGCTCTGGTGAGGTTCTACTGGAGTTCTTCTCTGTTGGTTCTAGCGGGAGTGAGGTTTCCCAGAACTGTGTTGTGCTCGTTTCTAGTTGCTGCTGCGTTTGCCCTCTAGGCTGAGGTGCATCTCTTGGTTGCCCTGTGTTCTGGTGAAGGTTCCCAGAACTATTTGTTGTTGTCCTGGCGACTGTTTCTCTCAGGACTATTTCGCGCTCGTTTCTGCTGTTGCCATGCTCCTCAATGTTTGAGGTGTGCCGTTGGTTTGGCTGGTGCGTTCTGGAGGCTTTTTCCCAGAGCGATGCCTTGGTGTTCTGGTGGAGGTTCTCCTAGGACCGGCTTGCGTTGCTTCTGCAGTTCTGCTTGCTGCAGTGTTCTCTTTAATGGTCCGTGTTGTTTGGTCGTTTGGGTTGTGCATTCTGGTGAAGGTTCTTCCCAGGATCGCCCTTTGTTGCTTCTGGTGGAGGTTCTTCCCAGGAGTGCTTCGTGTTTGGGCCACCGTTGTGTTGCTCCTGTGGTTCGAAGTGTGCCGTTTGGTTAGGCTGCGTTCTGGTAAGGTTCCCCCAGAACGGCTCTTGGCGCTTTTGGTGAAGGTTCTCCCCAGAATTGTTGTCGTTGATCTCACTCTCTCTGTGGAGATGAGCTGTCGTTGTTGCCGGTTGGACTGTCTTTATTACAGTCTGCTTGGGTGTTGTCGGTCAAGGTGTTGTGCCCTTGGCCGTGCATCTGGCTACCGCGTTTGCCAGCCAATCTTGTTAGTCGTTTCCAAGTTGCTCGGCCGTACTGGCGGGACTTATGTGTCCCCGTGGCTTGAATGGTTTGCTTCGTTTCTTGCACCCGGCGTGCTCTTGTAGATGGTGGTCTGGTGAGTGCCGTTGGTGTCTGGCGGCTGTGCTTCTTATGGAGCATCAGTCTCGCATTGTGTTTTGCCTCTCGCGTGTGGAAGAGACTTGTGCGTGTCTCCTCCCTCTGCTTTTCGTTGCTTTTCGTCGGTTGCTCAAGGTGGTGATGCTCCACTGTGGTGTTGTGTCGCCGGGGTGCGCATCGTTGCGACCTTCTGGTGGAGTTATCTTCCCTTGAGTTTTTTTGGGTTGAGCTGTTTGCTCCCCTCGTGCTGTCATTCCTTTGTGGCACCGAGGGTCGGTGGACCTGTTTGTGCCGTTTGTCGTTGTGATGGTTTCTTGCTGCCTGCTTGAGCAATTCGGGGCATTGGGTCCCTGGTTTTGGTGCGAGATAGTCCCATTTTCTTGTCGGGTTGCAGGCATGAGCGTTGCTCTGCTGTGCACCGTTTTCAGGCTGGCTTGCTCGTGCAAGCGTTGTTCCAGTGTGTGTTCGATTGTGCCTCGGCTTGTGCCTTGGAGGCTTTTTCATGTCGTCGTTTTTGGTTGTTGGCCTCTCTATCGGTCACGATAGAGGTGGTGCTTCTTGCTCTGGCGCGCAAGGGAGTCGCTGTGGTTTTTGCTCCCATGCGGCAGAGTCGGTGTTCCGTGTTTCGTGTGCTTCTTGGAGTGGACGTGGTTGTCGCGCTCTTGGAGAAGTTGTGTCGGCTTTCCTGTGTGCTTCTATTGTGGTTCTCTGGTAGAGAGTCCCCTTCGGTGGGCCATGTGTCATCTCAGGCCGTTGATGCTGCTGGGTGTGTTGCGCCTTGAGTGTTTCTCCGATGCTTCGTGTTTTGTGCCTCAAGGGTTGGGGCCGGTGTAAGGTCTCGGGTCATAGCGGATCCTTATTAGATCTTGTACATGTTCGATGTGTTGACGACAATGGATATTGCCGTTGACTTGGGGTTGACGGCCAGGGCTAGCCGTTGACTTGGTTTTAGCGTCCAGCGATGTGGACGTTTGTCGTGAACTTGAAGGCAAGCGGTCCGGATGTCGACCCATTGGCGGTTCAATTAGGCGGCGAGGTATGTGGACGTCTATTTGTGGCTTCTGTAGAATAGGGCAGCCTAAGAGCAGCAACCCTCCTTTTCCTTTCTCTCCTTGCCTCCACTTCTACCTTTGCTCATTTCCACCACTTCCGATGGTTGATGGGAGCTCGTGGGAAGATCCTAGTACGTGTGGCGGTGTTAGATCGGGCGGGAACGCGAAGATTTTGTGTGATTCGTGCAGAGACTTCAAGGATTCCGATGAGATTGGTGGTTGTTTAGGAGTTTTTGGGGCATTCTAAGGTAGGGACTTAACCCCTTAACCCTCCTTAACGGATCAGCATGCTTATTTATGTAGATTAGTATGTTATCGCATTGTAGGGTTGGGTTATGCCATGACGGGATTTTGGTATTTTGGGCGATCCAAGTGTTGGATCATGGATTTTTGAAGTTCTGACAGTGTTAGAAGATGTGAGGAGATGTTTCCCTCCATCAATTTTAAGGTGTTGGGTGATTTGCCAATTGGGTTGGCCTGGCACTGTTCTGGTTCAGGGGCTGAGGATATTAACGTCCAATGTGCTGACGTTGAGATCCTCAATGTTGATGTTAACGACAAGATCTATTGCCGTTAACCAAGTGTTGGCGGCAATATGACTGCCGTTTACATCTTGATTGGCGACATTCGATGTTGCCGTTAATATTTGGTGTCTCAGCAGGCCTGGGTCCTGTTTTGTGTTTCAAGGTGTTGACGTGCGATGTCCGCCTGTTAACACATTATGCCAGTCCTGGAGTGTGGGTCTCCCTGTGCATATGCGTGATTAACTATGTCAAGATGTGACACGAGGTGTCCGTCTATTGTACGGTGTTTCATACGTTGAGAGTGTTACTGTCTGTATTCGCGTTGAGTTACCGTGCTTCTGTTTCTGTTTGTCACCTGGACATAGAGCAACGCTCTGTCTAGATGACCGAGTGTGTGGGTCCTCCGTCTGTGTACCAGGACTTGAGAGCGTCTCTGTCCTGTGCGTACTCCTTATGGTGATTTCGAGCCGGTCTCCATGGAGCCCCTTCTACTACCGCTAGGGTCAGGCGTAGGGGAAAAACCGGTCGTGGACCAGACGCGAGAGAGAGCATCTGTAGTGTGCACACATGGCTGGGGTTGAGAGACTCTGTGGTGACGGGACGTCGAGCCACAGACCCTAGCTGAGTCCTACTTAATGTGTGTGAGTGTGTGTTACTGAGCCGTGAGGTTTACAGTTTTGTAACGCACTCCTATGAAGGAGACGCGTGGTTGTTACTAGTTTTAGTTGTGATGCGACATGTATTTACTTTCTGTTTTTACTTTCCACACTTTACTACTGTTGCCGGTGGGGGTTACTTTTCCCTACTGGGTCTCTTTTCTTGAGACTCACTCTCCTCCCTTTCAGGTGGGTCGTCGTCGACTCCCGTTCCAGGCGAGCTAGCCACTCCGGTGTTGGTGCACCATAGCTGTAGTGAGTAGTACTTTTTGTTGTACTTCTGTACTTTGTACTTAGCTCGGACTCTGAGTTGTACATATTATGTTTCATGTATAGTGAAATTTTAAAGCTTTACATGGTGTGTTCTTCTTATATATAGTCTCCTCGGACATTCACTTTTTAACCCTTCCGACCTTGTCTCGTGGTTAGCGGGTCAGAATTCGGGTTACTGGTTGGTTACTGGAATGCGGATGCTGGGCGCTACAGTTTGGTATAAGAGCCTGATCTGATGAGATATATATAAGAAAATACCCATCATGTTAACTCAGAGTACAAAGAGTACAGTAGCAGCTAACTAGCCCGGAGTTAATTAGTGTATCATGTGTGTGTTTTTTGCTCTGTGTATAGTACTATGGCAACTAGGCGACGTCCTATAGAGGGAGTGGCTGGGCAGCGACTCGTCAGGAGGCTGGAGACGCCCTGCCACCTCAGCAGACATAGTGGCATTGTTCCGCCACCGCCGCACACCCCCTCAAGGCTCAAGACCTCCTCCTCGTAGCTCAGGGATTAGACTTGACCCGTTTCTTGAGGGGATGGCTCAGTTTGTAGCTCAGCACTGTGATGCGCCGGTACCCCAGGTGGGTACTGGGAAGGTGTTGAGGGAGTTCTTACAGTTTCAGCCTCCCTCGTTTTTGGGCCAGCCTGATCCAGACATCACGCGGCGTGGTTGGATGCAGTGGAGCGGACTTTCCATTCCATGGAGTGTGTTCCCGAGGAGCGAGTGTTGTTAGCTAGCTACCAGTTGCAGGCGCAGGCGTTGACTTATTGATCCTCTGAGTGGGAGACTACTTTTCAGTCTCGCCTACTTAGACAGATTCCGTGGCAGGAGTTTGTCGTTTCTTTTGAGAGAGCCTTCTGTCCTACTTACGTCCGGACGGAGAGGTTGTACCAATTTCTGGACTTGCAGCAGAGGGACTCTACTGTAGTGCAGTACTGGGCAAGATTTGTAGAGCTAGGACATTATGCTCCACGATTATGGCAGATGAGAGTCTGAGGACTCAACAGTTTGTGAGGGGCCTGACACCAGAGCAAAGGCAGGAGCTAATAGTTGCGCGTGTCACAGACTTGAACGTGGCCTATCAGACAGTGGCAGCATTGGAGGCTGACACTTTGCGGACCCGTGCTCGGAGCGCAGAGGTTCAGACACAGGTAGTTCCTACTCAGCCACGGCAGCAGCAGAGTGTGTGCAAGCGACTCCGAAGGCCACGATTTCCTACGCGTCCACTTCTGCTGGGCCGACAGCGAAGTTAGGATCTCGGAGGAAGTTTCGACGTGACAGGAGGTAGGCAGAGCAGAGACAGCAGTCTGTTGGGAGTGTTCAGCAGCCGGTAGGGCAGCCTTCGCAGCAGTACAATGTTCTTTTGCTGGTCAGTGTACCGAGTGACCAGATAGGTCACATGGCGCGAGATTGCCCTTTGTTACCTCGTGTGCCACAGCAGTAGACCCAGTCACAGCCCCGAGTGCAGTAGCAGCAGCAGCAACAGGCACCCGTGCAGCCTCGTCAGTAGGTCGGAGGTTCTGGTGGGTCGAGAGGTAGAGATCGTGTTACTCACTTGACCCTGCAGACGCGGAGGCAGCTCAGCTAGTGAAGGTACTGTTACGTTTTTGGTTATACAGCTAGAGTTTTGTTTGATTCCGGTGCCTCTCACACTTTTTGGTCTGAGGAGTTTTTAGACTCCCTTGGAGAGTTGAGTACGGAGAGTCTATTGAGCTAGAAGTAGAGTTGCCGATAGGAGACTTTGTCCTTACGTACTACTGTCTCGAGGAGGTACCTATGCAGTTGCCAGATCAGTGGTTGTCAGCTCGCTTGTTTGCATTGTATTTGCAGGATTATGATGTGATTTTGGGTATGGACTAGTTAGAGCGTATGGTGCATTGATGGATTTCCAGAAGAAGAGGGTGCACTTGCGGATACCTGGGGAAGCGACGTTCTACTTCCAGGGTATCGTACCTCTTACTTCTCACTTTTAGTTTCTCTGCTTTGAGGGCGTGGAGGTTGCTTGCCTCTGGTTGTCAGGGTTTTCTAGTTTCTTCTGCAATGATCCTTGACCAGGTTACCTCGGGAGTGGGGGACATTCCCGTAGTGAGTGAGTTTCCGAATGTTTTTTTCGGAAGAGTTACCTGGTCTACCGCCAGAGAGAGAGATTGATTTACTATTGAGTTGTCTCCTGGCACTGTACCATTTGCACAGGCACCGTACCGTACGTCACCAGCAGAGTTGAGGGAGCTGAAGAGGCAGCTTGAGGAGTTGTTGGAGAAGGCTATATTCGTCCTAGCTTTTCTCCTTGGGGATCGCCTGTTTTGTTAGTCCGGAAGAAGGATGGTAGCCTGAGATTGTGTATTGATTATAGGAAGTTGAACCAAGTGACCATCAAGAATAGGTATCCATTGCCTAGGATTGACGATCTCTTTGATCAGCTTCAGTCTGCTCATGCCTTCATGGATCTGATGCACCGGGTGTTCCACCAGTTCTTCGACCGGTTTGTCGTAGTGTTTGTTGACGACATTCTGGTGTACTCCGCTTCGGAGGAGGAGCACGCTGAGCACTAAGATCGTGTTGCAAACCTTGCGAGAGCACCAGTTGTATGCAACTTAGTAAGTGTGAGTTTTGGCTACAACAACTTCACTTTTTTGAGGCACGTGATCTCAGGTGAGGGAGTTTCTATGCATCTAGCGAAGTCGAGGCAGTTTTGCGTGGGAGAGTCCCAGGACAGTGTCTGAGATTCGTAGCTTTTTGGGCTTGGCAGGTTACTACCGCAGGTTTGTTCGGGACTTTTCTCAGGTTGCTGCACCCTTGACTCGGCTGACGAAAAGGGGTTCCGTTTTTGTGGTCGGAGCAGTGTGAGCAGAGCTTCATAGAGTTGAAGTGACTACTTACGTCAGCGCCAGTCCTTGCGTTAACTTCAGGTGAGGAGGGTTTTGAGGTTTGCACAGATGCTTCAGGTGTTGGTCTGGGTGCGGTTTTGATGCAGCAAGGCTGGGTGGTGGCTTATGCATCTCGCCAGCTTAAGCCCCACGAGGAGAGTTACCCGACCCATGACCTAGAGCTTGCAGCTGTGGTATTTGCTTTGAGGATTTGGCGTCATTACCTGTACAGAGTGAGTTTTGTAGTTCGTACCGACCACCAGAGCTTGAGGTATGTGTTTTCTCAGAGAGATATGATATGAGGCAGCGTCGATGGATGGAATATCTGAAAGACTATGATTTTAGCATTGAGTATAAGGCTGGAAAGCGAATGTAGTTGCAGATGCTTTGAGTAGGAAAGCACAGATGAGTCATCTGATGCTAAGGGAGTGGCGGTTGTGGCAGTCTGCAACAGAAGGGTCTTTCAGAGTTTCGTCCAGTCGTCGACTGTGTGTGTTGGGCAGTTGTTGGCAGCTCCCGCCGTTGTGAGACAGGTTGTTGAGGCTCAGGGCAGATCCCGAGTTACACAGTGTGTTACTTCTCCCAGAGGTTGAGCTTTGTGAGGACGGGACTGTTAGGTTCCGACATAGACTCTATGTTTCTATTGAGGGTCTGTCAGGAGAATGTGTTGCAGTGCAGAGGCACATGGTTCCAGGTACTTGTTCATCCAGGGTCGACCAAGATGTATCACAGTTGAAACGTCAATTTTGGTGGCCTGGGATGAAGAGAGACATAGCGGCTTTTGTTGCTAGTGTTTGGTCTGTCAGCAGGTGAAGCTGAACATCAGCGTCCAGGAGGCTTGTGCAGCCGTTAAAGATTTCGATGTGGAAGTGGGACCATGTGACGACTGACTTTGTTTGTGGTTTACCGAGGACAGCTGGAGGTTTTGACAGCATTTGGGTTCTTGTGGACAGATTGACGAAGAGCTAGATTCTTGCCTGTCAGAACTAGTTGGGGTGTGAGTAGGTTGGCCGCGTTGTATGTAGAGCGGATTGTTCCTTTGCACGGAGTGCCGATCTCTATTGTGTCATAGGGATCCTCGCTTCACTTCTGGGTTTTGGCGCAGTTTTCAGAGGGCTTTGGGGACAGAGTTGGCTTTTAGTTCCGCCTACCACCCTTAGTCAGATGGTCAGTCAAAGCAGACTATCCAGACTTTAGAGGACATGCTTAGAGCTTGCTGTCTGGAGTGGCAGGGACCGTGGATAGTTCACTTGCCGTTGGTCGAGTTCATATAATAATACTATCACTCCAGTATTGGTATGGCACCATATGAGGCTTTGTACGACGACCGTGTCGCACTCCTCTAGATTGGTTCGAGGTTGGCGAACGGATTGTCACAGGGCCAGAGTTAGTTCAGCAGGCAGTTGAGGTAGTTTAGCTTGTGAGGCAGAGGCTTCAGTCAGCTTAGAGTCGGCAGAAGAGTTATGCAGATCAGCGCAGGCGACCGCTCGAGTTTCAGGTAGGAACCAGGTGTTTGTCCGTGTGTCTCCTATGATGGGAGTGGTGAGGTTTGGTAGCGTGAAAGTTGAGTACCCGCTTTATTGGACCTTTCACCATTACTGAGTGTGTCGGAGGTTTAGCCTATAGACTTGAGCTTCCGTCAGTTGGCAGCAGTCCACGATGTGTTCCACGTGTCGATGCTTCGGAGGTACTTTCTGACGAGTCTCACGTTCTCCCGATACAGAGTGGTCTGAGGTGACTCCAGTTGACAGTACCAGAGTTTCCATTGCATATTGAGGATCGCCGAGTTTAGAGGTTGAGGAACAAGGCAATCCCTTTAGTTCGTGTTGCGTGGCAGTGACATTTAGGTGGTGAATCGACATGGGAGCGAGAGGACGAAATGTGCGAGCAGTTTCCGTACCTCTTTGGTGTCTTCTTTCTTTACGTTGTTTGAATTTTGGGGACAAAATTCCTTAGGGGGGAGGGCTGTAAGGTCTCGGGTCTTAGCGGATCCTTATTGGATCTTGTAGAGGTTCGGATGTGGTTGACGACAATGGATATTGCCGTTGACTTGGGGTTGATGGCCAGGGCAAGCCGTTGACTTGGTTTTAGCATCCGGGATGTGGACGTTTGTCGTTGAACTTGACGGCAAGTGGTCCGGACGTCGACCCATTGGCGGTTCAATTAGGCGGCGAGGTATGTGGACGTCTATTTTGTGCTTCTGTAGAAATGGGCAGCCCGAGAGCAGCAACCCTTCCTTTCTTTTCTCTCTTCCCTCCACTTCTACCTTTGCTCATTTCCACCACTTCCGATGGTTGATGGGAGCTCGTGGCAAGACCCTGGTACGTGTGGCAGTGTTAGATCGGGCGGGAAAACGCGAAGATTTGGTGTGATTCACGCGGAGACTTCGAGGGATTCCGGCGGTGATTGGTGGTTGTTTAGGAGTTTTTGGGGCGTTCTAAGGTAGGGACTTAACCCCTTAAACCCTCCTTAACGGATCAACATGCTTATTTATGTAGATTAGTATGTTAATCGCATTTTGGGTTGGGTTATGTCATGCCGGGATTTTGGGTATTTTGGGCGATCCAAGTGTTGGATCGTGGATTTCCGAAGTTCTGGTAGTGTTAGAAGATGTGAGGAGATGTTTCCCTCCATCAATTTTATGGTTGTTGGCGGATTTGCCCAATTGGGTTGACCTGGCACTGTTCTGGGTTCAGGGGCTAAGGATATTAACGTCCACAATGTTGACGTTGAGATCTTCAATGTTGATGTTAACGACAAGATCTATTGCCGTTAACCAAGTGTTGGCGGCAATATGAGTGCCGTTACATTCTGATTGGCGACATTCGATGTTGCCGTTAATATCTTGTGTCTCAGCAGGCCGTAATCCTGTTTTGTGTTTCAAGGTGTTGACGTGGCGATGTCTGCCTATTAAACATTTATGCCAAGCCTAGAGTGTGGCTCGCCTATGCATATGCGTGATTAACTATGTCAAGATGTGACACGAGGTGTCCGTCTATTGTACGGTGTTTCAACGTTGAGAGTGTTACATCTGTACTCGCGTTGAGTTACCGTGCTTCTGTTTTTTTCTGTTTGTCACCTGGACATAGAGCGATGCTCTGTCTAGATGACCGGCGTGTGGGGGTCCTCCGTCGGTGAGCTAGGACGTTGAGAGCGTCTCTGTCCTGTGTGTACTCCTTGGGTGGTTTCAAGCCATCTCTGTGAGCCCCTTCTCTACCGCTAGGGTCAGGCATAGGGGGAAAACCTGTCGTGGACCAGACGCGAGAGAGAGCGTCTGTAGTGTGCACACGTGGCTGGGTTGAGAGACTCGTGTGTGACGGGACGCCGAGCCACAGAACCTAGCTGAGTTCTACTTACTGTGTGTGAGTGTGTGTTACTACTGAGCCGTGAGGTTTACAGTTTGTAACGCACTCCTATCAGGAGGCGCGTGGTTGTTACTAGTTTTAGTGTGATGCGACGTGTATTTACTTTCTATTTTTACTTTTTGCACTTTAGTACTATTGCCGGTGGGGTTACTTTTCCCTACTGGGTCTCTTTCTCTGAGACTCACTCCCCTCCCTTTCAGGTGGCTCGTCGTCGACCTCCCATTCCAGGTGAGTCTAGCCACTCCGTGTTGGTGTGCCCTAGCTACAGTGAGTAGTACTTTTGTTGATGCTTCTATACTCTGTACATAGCTCGGACTCTGAGTTGTACATATTATGTTTCATGTATAGTGAAATTTTACAGCTTTACATGGTGTGTATCTTCTTATATATAGTCTCCTCCTGGACATTCACTTTTGACCCTTCCGAGCTTGTCTCGTGGTTAGCGGATCAGAATTCAGGTTACTGGTTGGTTACTGGAATGCGGATTCTGGGTCGCTACAGCCGGTATGGCCTGTTGTGTGCCCTTTCAGGCTTGATGTTCCTTACGTGTTGGCTTTTGCGGGTCTCTAGAGAAGAGTCCTTCCAGTTAGCCCGTAGTATCGTGTCAGCCGCTAGTACACCTTGGTTGCACTTTGTTTACTTTTGGTGTTTGTGGTAGCACCGTGTACTCGTGCTCGAACATTTCAGTTTTGTGCCGTTTGGAGCCTTGGTGCATTGTGTTGTAACTTGGGGGCTCCTGGTGCTTGTGATAGCATCGGTTTGTTGTGGCGTGTGTCTTGATTCCTGAGCTTCATGCGTCGTTTCACGAATTTGCTCGGTGACGTAGGCGTTGAGATTTCCTGCCCCTGGGACACTTTGTGTTGGCCCGTGCCTGTGGTCATACCGTTACCTGCTGTGGGTGTGCTGCTTCGCCCTGTCTAGGTAGCCCTATCGGTGGTATGCCAGGCTTTGGTCATGACGTGTGTCCAGGTTTCCCCCTCTTGCTTTTGGAGTGAGTGTGTTTCGGTTTTGGTACCCTGCTTCGGTCTAGGTCTCTCTAAAGTCGACATGTTGCCCTCGACCTCTGCGGTTGTTTTACTTCCCGTGTGGTTGTGCGTGGCGTGGTGAGTATGGAAGCCAATGGCGGAGTCTCCTGTCGGTTCGTCCGGTGACAGTGAGGTCTATCAGCTTGCTAGTACTTGACCATGTGGTTTGTCGACGTTGGAAGGTGTCCGGCTCTGGCTTGACCTCAACCGTCTTCCGTGCTTCCGTCGCGGTGTGCCACATTGTGGAGCATGTGACTCCTAGTTTTTGTGGCTCTGCGTGCGTTTGGTGTCCCTATTGGGCCATGAGGAAGTTTGAGTCAGACTTAGTGGTGACCGTTTGTGTCCCTATTGGGCCATGAGGAAAGTTTTCTCCGCGTGCGATGTTGTCCCTATTGGACCATGAGGAAGGTCTGGGTGAGACCTAGTGGTGATAGTGGACATCGTTCTGTGTGTCGCGGATCCTCCGGGAGCATGGTGTTGCTATGGTTCTTGTCGCTCGCGTAGCCTCTCAGTTGGAATAGTGACCTGTGCTAGCTGCTGCTAGTAGTGTGAGGTCGTTCCCTGAGTGTTGTGCCTAAATCTCAGGTGGTTCTTCTGTGTTGTCAGCAATGGTGTGCTCTGTCGGGTATTGCTGATGATAGAGTGAGTTGCTGACTGGTGTTTCTTGTGTTGCTGTCGGCAACTGCGTCCTCTGTCGAATCTTGCTAGCGACAGAGTGGGTTTTCGATCGGTTGGTCCCAATAAGCGAGGTATGTTGGTGGCTGCAGCCATGTAGTTTTCGGCTGGCTTTTTCCGCTGTTCGGGCCGAACTTGGCATCGCTCGACACGTAGGGTTGTCGTTCCATCTGGGCGCCCCACCTGTGTGCCCAGCTAGCTAGCCCAGAGGGGGGGGGTGAATGGGTTATTAAAAATTTGATCTTCGATTAAAACCTGTTCACTAAAAGGATTACACAACAACTTAAATAAAGGTTAAAGTTAGAGGAAATGAGATAGCGATCACACAAAATACAACCACAGATAGAAGGATTTTATCTGGTTCGGAACTCCTTTCCACAGGAGACCTATGTCCAGTCCCTGAGCAATACCTCAGGATTTCACTAATCAAGGGTACAGTCCCCCTTAAGGACACAACAACAACACCCAGCTCAGCTGGTCTTCCTTCACACCCGAAGGGAACAACACCCTGGATACCACCAGGTCTTCCTTCACACCAGAAGGGAACAACACCCTGGATACCACCAGGTCTTCCTTCACACTAGAAGGGAACAACACAAGGAGAGGTTTGAAAGACAAGCCCCTAGATCAAACTGCAACAGGCAATGATCTGAAGGACCTAGCACTGAGAGCAAAGAATCTAAATCTAGGCTCACTCTCAGAACTACACAAGCTCTCTTCAAATGATCTTTCACTAGCTAAAGGAGAGCACAAGAGCAAAAGCTAAGAGGAATGAAGTTTTCTGCTCTAACTTTCTTCATAAGAATTTGAATGCTTTTCTTCAACATAGTTCTTCTATTCTTCTGACTTGTATATATATCTTCAATTTGAAATCTAGATGTTAAAGTGTCCGTTGTCTCTCTTTTGAGTAGTCGTTAGACTGAATGACATCTGGAGTCTTGGAAGCTTCCTGTCCTCAGTCTTTTGATTACTTGAGCACGCAAAGGGATGAGATCTTCAAAGATATCCGATGGCTTCTATTTGTTTAACGTTGTACCATGAAGCTAGTTCAGAGGTCTGCACAGATGTCAATCTTAAATAGCAGATAGATAAGCTATCTCTGATGTCAGTCATGTCAGTGGCAATAGTCAAGAAAATAGTAATGCCAAATAGCTTAAGTCTAAAGGACGTTATCAGAGTAGGCACGATAAAGGATGATATGGTCTGCATGCATGCAGAGATATGTTCAGATCTCATAAATGCAAAAGCTTCAGAGAGATATCTACGTGGACTTTGACTGGTTAATGCTTTAAGATGAATAAGATATCAAGATATGAAATCGATAACTGTATGACTTATGAAATCGTTATGAGTCATAGCAAATCGTTATGAACACTTATCAAGTCGTTATGAACTCTAAAGAAATCGTTGCGCAAAGCAAATCGTTATGAACACTTATCAAGTCATTATGAACTCTAAAGAAATCGTTGCGCAAAGCAAATCGTTATGAACATTATCATGTCGTTATGAATTTCAAAGAAATCGTTACGAGAACTAAAGAAATCGTTACGCCTACCAAGTCGTTACGAGTTTCAAAGAAATCGTTACGAGAACTAAAGAAATCGTTACGCCTACCAAGTCGTTACGAGTTTCAAAGAAATCGTTACGAGAACTAAAGAAATCGTTACGCTACCAAGTCGTTACGAGTTATTCAGGAAATCGTTACGAGAACTAAAGAATCGTTACGGCTACAAGTCGTTACGAGTTTCAAAAAAATCGTTACGAGAACTAAAGAAATCGTTACGCCTACCAAGTCGTACGAGTTCAAAGAAATCGTTATGAGAACTAAAGAAATCGTTATGGCTACCAGCGTTACGAGTTTCAAAAAATCGTTTCGAGAACTAAAGAAATCGTTAAGGCTACCAAGTCGTTACGAGTTTCAAAAAAATCGTTACGAGAACTAAAGAAATCGTTACGGCTACCAAGTCGTTACGAGTTTCAAAGAAATCGTTATGAGAACTAAAGAAATCGTTACGGCTACCAAGTCGTTACGAGTTTCAAAGAAATCGTTTCGAGAACTAAAGAAATCGTTAAGGTACCAAGTCGTTACGAGTTTCAAAGAAATCGTTACGAGAACTAAAGAAATCGTTACGGCTACCAAGTCGTTATGAGTTTCAAAGAAATCGTTACAAGAACTAAAGAAAATTGTTACGGCTACCAAGTCGTTATGAGTTCTAAAGAAATCGTTACGAGAACTTACGAAATCGTTACGGCTAGAAAGTCGTTGTGAGTTCTAAAGAAATCGCTACGAGTACTTACGAAATCGTTACGGCTAGAAGTCGTTGTGAGTTCTAAAGAAATCGTTACGGTATCGATTTGATTGAACTTTTCAGTCAGAAGGAAATCGTTCTGCTTATCAATAGAAGTCGATACAAAGACTTGGACAAAGCATGAAATGAGACTTACCTATTGTCTTGAACTTTCATTTTTCTTTTATTTCCTGTTCTCAAAGGTCAAGTAATTCATTAGTACTATTTTGTTAATCATCAAAATTAATGTATATAAATAAGTGAAGTAATTTATATGGGGAAAGTTTGGTCATCAATCTCCCCCTTTTTGATGATGACAATTATACTAAACATTAAACAACACAAACATGCTTTTCAGAATAGGTAGTTTTCTCCCCCATTTTGTCAATAAGCAAAAAGATAGTCTATGAGACAAAGAAGAGAGAAATCATTGTATTAAGTGGGAGGAAGATAGTACATAGGAGACAACAAAGAGGCATGCTGTGAGATGACAGCCCATGCCTTGATCTCAAGGTCTTCAAAAGTCTGCGGAAAACCCCAGAAGCAACTGAAAAATTAGGAACCATGGATGGAATGGCCCGTGAATGTAAAGTTGTCGTTGCTTTTCCAGGAAGTCTTCATACTGATGTGGGTCCAAGATAAATCTGAAGTAAGTGCTCTTGCCAAAGTTAGCACGATGGAGAAATCTACCAGAGAGATTGGATAGAAAATCTTCTGATCAAGCAGATCCTGCTTCAAAGCATAGAAGGTTGTATATCTGGCTGCCCACTGAACATAGATCTCTTGAATTGGGTTTATGGAGTTGAGATCCATGAAGGCTTCGGCTGAGAGAATGGGCTTAGCTTGACGAACCAAGGAACTGTTGATTGCCTGTAATTGAAGATGGGGTTCCTTGTAGAGAGTTTCCCATATGGTGGGAGTAAGCCTTTCACATTCAGAAATGAGTGGGGCCAAGGTTTGGGAAGAGATGCGGCCAGAGTGATATTCTCTGAAAATGAACCGCAAAAAGGAGGGTAATCTGCCCAACTTGGCTGACAAACGGCCCATCTGCCTAGCAAACATATCCAGTGCATGGGATCCAGCATCTGAGTCAAACACTAAAGAGTGTAGCTTTGGCAGAAGAACTAGAGAGTCAACTTTGAGATTGGCAATGTCCACGGTGAGGGGAAGATTTACTGGATGTTCTGATCTCAACATCACTAAGGCTGAATGAAATTGATAGAATTGCACTTCAGGCAGCTTGTTCAAATAGCAAAAATCACTGTACAGCTGAAAGTTTTTGGCAATTCTGATCTCTTTCAAGATGAAGGGTCCCCACGAGTTCTTGTGCTGAATAATGAACCACTCAGAAAGAGTGAGTGGGTGAGCTCGATGGGTAAGAGATCTACCTGGCAGTCAAATATTTGCTGAATTGAGCTTTGTTGCCCTTGACATTGGCCCACTGATCTTCAGTCTTGAACTCAGTGCCCTCAAAGATTTTGGATTTTGAGGGTGGGACAGCTGGGTAAAAGGAGAACAATGCTTAGATGCTCAGAGAGGTTGAGAAAAGGAATATCATAGATGGTGGACAGGATGCACTTTTGAACATATTCCTTATAGAGGAATCTTCTTTGAGGCTCGAGGGTAAGAGAGTACCAAAGAGGAGGAAATAATGGTGAGGAGGGATGCTGACAGAGGATGATGTTTCCTCTTTTCTTGGCAGGACTGGGAGGATCAGTCCTGTGGATATGAGTGGCAGTGGAGAGAATAGTGATAAGGATATTTCTCTCAAAATCATCCGGCAGATTTGTCAAAGACACCAAGTAGTGAAGGTTTTCCGGAATGATAGTGACAGAGGAAGGAGGATTAGGAGGATAGAAAAGGTGTTTGAGATTGAAGAAAGAAGGTGGTGAAGGTTTGGAATTGAATGATGATGGAGCTGAGGTTTGAGAAGGAGTAGGAGAGAAGGAGGGTTGAGATGAAATGAGAGAGGAAGATGGTTGGGTGCGAGGCACAGGGTGTCTTTAGTTGGTGGTGCAGGAGGGGCTGTAGAAGGAGATGAAGGTGAAGAGAGGGTTGGAGTTGCAAGGGTAGAAGTGTCAGGGGCCTTAGAAGTTGTCATGGGCTTTCCCTTTGTCTTGACCTTCACTGACAATTGAAGAGGGTCCTGATGACCCTGAAGCTGGCACTGGAGGCCCTGGTGGCCCTGATGCTTGAGCTGATGGCCCTGCTGGCCGAGACTCTTGAACAGGAGGCCCTGGTGGCCGGGGAATAGCAGCTGGTCTGCTCTGAGTAGCTACAGGAGAAACTCCACTTGACCTAGAAAGAATTGCAAGCATTGACTTCATATCAGACATTTCTTTATTAAACCACTTCATTGCATTTCTGACTGAAGATAGCTCAGAAGTGGTCGAGGCTTGACTATCAACTATCCCTTGAACACTGGTCTGAACTGAGGATAAGACATCTCCTGAGCCTTTAATAGGGTCAAGATTAGCTTCAGATTTACCTTTCTGGGACTCTTTCTTGACCTTTTGTGAGCCACTCTCTTTTGCTTGCTTTGTTGAGTGACAGGCTCCACAAGATTACAGGGCTGGAACTTGGGCCTTCACTAGCAGGAACACTGGCAGGAGATTGATTTGCCTGAGATGGTGCAGCTGACTCAGGAGCATTTTCCATCAAAGACTCTCATTTTTAGTTTGCTCCCCGAATAGGAGCAGGGAGTTCAACATCTTCTTGCTCCCCCTGGGCAGGAGCTTCTTCCAAGACAACTTGTTCAGATAGAATTTCTGTATGGCCTGATGCACAGCAATTTCTACATTAGGTCCACCTGCTTCTGAATCAACTGAGGTGAAGGGAAGGAATCTAAAACCCTCTCAGGATAGAGGAACTATCGAGGTAGGCAAAGAATCTGCCACACCTGCCACAGCTTCTTCCATTTGAACTTCTGAAGGATGAGACTCAACCTTCCAGGATAGGTGAGCTGGAAGACTCTGCTTGAACTGCCACTGCTGGTACTGCTGCTGCTACTGCTCTGCTGCTGCTGATCTGATCTCTGATCTGCTGGAGGATCTGCTGCTTCTTCTTGAATTTCGAAAACATCTCCTATAATGGCTTCTCCCTCTGCCACAGAGGTCTTGGTCCATATCCCATCTGCACTGAAAAACCACTCTTCTTTAAGTTCCTGGACCTTATAGACTGGCCCATCTTTTCTACAACTGCTCCAGATACATCCACTCCGAAATGCTTGAAAATCTTAGAGAGTAGATGAGCATAGGTAAGGAAACATTCAGTTTGCTCTTTGTTTCCCAGATTTGAGTACTGGCAAACTTCATTCTCTCAATCATGACTTCGGCCAAGTTAATCTCCTTGTTCTGGATTACCCAGAACATTATGTCCGAATCTGCCTAGTACAAGAAGAAAAGTAGCACTCCGAGGAACTATAATCTGGCAGACAATGAAATGAAGCAAACGATTGAAGGCTGACATCTGATTTATATCCAATTTCCCATCCTTCAGCTTGAAACCAGGACCAATTATGCCGAGACCTTTCGCCTCATCATTCACTGAGTGAACGCCACTATGCCCAGACGTCTTCACTCCAAACAAAGAATGCAATAACTCACGGTCTATCTTGATTTGAATACCCTTTACTAAGGAGACAAGGGACCATCTGCCTCTGACTTCAAGCAAATGAAAAATGCTTTCACCAGGTCTGGATAGCTTACCTCGGTGATAGTAGCAACATCCATCCATTGCATCCTTCTCAAGGCTTCTACTAAACTGCCCATGCCACTTTTTAAGATTCTAAACGTCCACTGCTTTGTTTCCACAAATCTTCGTCTTCACGAAGGTAAACTTTCTTGCTCCTGAGGGGACAAAAACTCAGCACTGTAGCCCCCTACGCTTCCGAAGATCATTGGAGCGGCCTAGGTATAGAGGAGAAAGGACTGTTCTAGAGAAGGGAGATGATGGAAGAGATGGAAGCCTTCGAGGGATTCTTCGCGGGAAGAGGGGAAAGCTTCAAATGTTGTAGAGAGATGATGCCGGAATCATTAGGGCATCGGCTTTGGGTGAATAGATAAAGGAGAAAGGGTAAAGGTAGAAGATGACTCGTTCCCAGAATGATTTGATTAATTAGATTATTTTATCGAAAACATGAAGCGCCAAAAGGCGGTAAAAGCATAAGGCGACAAAAGGGTTGACGAGTCAAACTGCTTTCAACACAATAGCGGTCAAGGAAGAGTAAATAAACTGAGTTTTGCTTAAAGTGAGAGAGAGAGAAAAATTTCATTTATTCTGAAAAATTTATATGCCATTTAAATACAGGATCTTTTCACAAATTGCACATCCCTAATTCTCTTCTAAGAGATGTAAGTCTCTCTTCAGGTAGGGCTTTTGTGAAGATATCTACTAGTTGGCTATTGTATCAATAAAGGATATTTCTATATTTCTATTTGCACATGATCACGAATAAAATGATATCTAACCTCAATATGTTTTGTCCTTGAGTGCTGAACTGGATTCTTGGTCAGATTAATGGCACTGGTGTTGTCACACAGCAATGGAATTCATTTGATATTTAATCCGAAGTCTTCAAGTTGTTGCTTTATCCAAAGAAGTGTGTACAGCAACTTCCAGCAGCTACATATTCAGCTTCAGTTGTTGATAGTGCCACTGAGTTTGTTTCTTTGAAGACCATGATATCAAATATCCTGCAAGAAATTGACAACAACCACTGGTTCTCTTTCTATCTATCTTGCATCCAGCATAGTCAGCATCAGAATATCCTACTAAATCTATTTCACATGATTTTGGATACCACAGACCTAAATCATGAGTTCTAGCTAAATATCTAAATATTCATTTTACAGAAATAGGTGTGATTCTCTGGGGTCTGCTTGATACCTAGCACACATGCATACACTAAACAAATGTCTGGTCTACTTGCTGTTAAATAAAGCAAAGACCCTATCATACCTCTATAGTTTTTTGATCTACCTTTTTACCATTTGATCACTGTCCATTCTGGTTGATGTGCTCATTGGAGTTGACAATGGTTTGCATTATCGAATCCAAACTTCTCAGAAGTTCCTTGGTATATTTGGCTTGACAGATGTGGGTGCCTTCCTTCCCTTGCTTGACTTGCAATCCAAGGAAGTAGTTTAGCTCCCCCATCATACTCATTTCGAATTCTCCCTGCATAAGCTTCTCAAAATACTTGCAAAGAGATTTATCAGTAGAACCAAAAATGATATCATCTACATAGATTTGAACTAATAGTATGTGATTGACTTTGACTTTATGAATAATGTGCTATATTACTTTGCCTCTATTGAAACCATGATTTAACAGAAAGAGCTAAGCCTTTCATACCAGGCTCTAGGTGCTTGTTTTAAACCGTATAATGCCTTATGGAGTTTGAAAACATGATTAGGAAATTCGGTGTCATCAAAACCTGGAGGTTGTTCAACATACACTTCCTCTTTATAAAACCATTTAAGAATGCTGATTTACATCCATTTGAAATAGTGTTAAGTTAGAGGCTGGCATATGCAAGTAAGATTCTATAGCCTCGAGTCTAGCTACAGGTGCATAGGTTTCATCGAAATCTATGCCTTCCTCTTGAGAATAGCCCTAAGCCACCAATCTGGCCTTGTTTCTTATGATTACACCAGTTTCATCCAATTTGTTTCTGAACACTCATTTGGTGCCAATAACTGGATGATCTGATGGTCTAGGAACAAGTGACCATACTTGGTTTCTCTTGAATGATTTAATTCATATTGCATGGCTAATATCCAAGATTCATCAGATAAAGCTTCATGACTGTCTTAGGCTCTATTCGAGAAACAAAGGCTAAGTAATCACAAGGAATTACATTACCTCTTGTTCTTACCCGTATGGATGGATCACCAATGATATTCTCAAGTGGGTTATCTTTCTTGTATCTCCATTCCTTTGGAAGATTTCATGAGCAATTCTTCTTGTTGTAATCTTCCAGAGGTGGATCATCCTTGTCCTCAATTGATGTGTCCTTAAGCTTTTTGGACAGTCATCTGCATCATCATTATCACTATCTACTTCCTTTCTCAAGGAAGGGTTAGTTTCATCAAAAATAACATGCACAGTTGTTCAATTAATAGTGAGCGTTTATTGAAAACTCTATAGCCTCTAGGTTTAGAAGTATACCCCATAAAGATGCCTTCATCTGACTGGCATCCAACTTACCAATGTCCCTTTCTGTTGTTGTGAATAAAGTAAGGACATCCAAAGATTCTGAAATGACTCACCTTGGGCTTCTTTCCTTTGAACAACTCATATGCAGTCTTCTTAGTAATGGCCTGATCATTACTCGGTTGACAATGTAACTGGCTGTGTTGACTACTTCAGCCCAAAAATATCTTGGTAGCTCATATTCAGAGAGCATGGTTCTTGCCTATCCAAGAGAGTTCTGTCTTCCTCTCAGCTATGCCATTTTACTGTGGAGTTCTTGGTGCTGAGAAATTGTGCTGAATTCCTTGATCATCACAGAATCTAGCAAACTTTTCATTTTGGAACTCACCACCATGGTCTGATCGAATGGACACAATACTGAACTTCTGATCTTTCTGGACCTTCTTACTGAAACTGACAAAATTATCAAAACTATCATCTTTATGCTCTAAGAATGATACCCATGTGAATCTTGAGTAATCTTCTACTATGACAAATCCAAAATTCTTTCTCTAAGACTGGTAGTCCTCATTGGTCAAATAGATCCATATGTAGGAGCTCTAAGGGTTTTGAGGTAGTCGCCACTGTCTTTGACTTGAAGGAAACTCTTGTGTGCTTTCCCTTAGCACAGGGTCTACAAACACTTTCCAATTTTCCATTGACTTTTGGTAGACCTTCCACAAGATTCCTCTTTCTGAGCTTGTTCAATCCGTCCAAGCTGCAGTGGCTAGTCTTCTGCGCCACAGCTCGGTTGATCTGTCTTTGCTGGCTGCCAGACACACATTTAGCTCTTTGAGTTCTTCAAGGTAGAGCACGTAAATTCTTCTCTCTATTTGCTTCAAAGATGACTGCTCCATCCTTTAGTATGCTGCACTTTGATTCTAGAAACTTGATTGATGACCTCTATCACACAGCTGACTTATATTGATGAGGTTGTGCTTTAATCCTTTGACTAATAGCACATTTCTATAATGGTTTTCCTTTGCTATTTACTGATCCACTGCCTACTACAGTTCCTTCCCATTATCTCCATAGGTGACTGTTCCTTCTCAGCTTGGAGATGTGAAAACAGCTTCTGGGTTCCTGTCATGTGCCTTGAACACCCACTATCCAAATACCATTTAGATGCTCGAGGATTAACCTTTTCTTCGATGTTGGCCATGAGAGCCAGGTTGGCTTCTTCTTCATCACTGCTTGAGCTTGACTCACTGTCTGAGTCACTGCTGTTCTCCCAAGCAGCTGCCATGCCTTTCTTGTATCTTCTGAACTTCTTGGAGCTATCCTTCTTCTTGTGATCAATTTCTTTAGCATTGGACAATCTGCCTTGATATGTCCAGGCTTCTTGCATTCATAAAGATAGTCTCTCTTCTTCATTTCTTTGCCATCTGATCTTTTGAAGTCTTTATTTTTCTTAAAGTACCTTCTGCTGGATTGAAATTTTTCTTCTTGGCAGGATGCGTTGCAATCTCTTAGAGAGCATTGCTCTTCATTTTCGCTGTCTACCTCACTTCCGCTAGAGCTTGCTTCTGATGACTCTTCTTCTACTTTCAAAGCATTTGAGTGCTTCTTTCTGCTAGATGATTCTCCTAGCCTTTCCAGTTGATCTCATGGGCATGAGGGACCCGATGAACTTTTCTACTGACATTCTCTAAGGTCATTAGCTTCTTCGATGGCTGTGACCTTTGGTGTCCATGAAGATGGCAAGGATCTGAGAATCTTCTTACCATATCTGCAATCTCATAGGACTTTCCTAGACTGGCTAAACATTGGTGATGTCAGTGAATCGACGAACATCTGGGTGATTGACTCACCTGACTACATTTGAATCTCTCATACTGAGTGACAAGAATGTCGATTCTTGTCTCCTTTACTTATCTGTACCTTCGTACGTGATCCTTAGCTTTTCACACATTCCATGGAGGATTTGCAGGCTGAGACTCTGTTAAACTCTTTCTTGCTTAGAGTACAACATAAAATGCTCTTGGCTTTACAGTTCAAGGAGATTTTCTTTCTATCTTCATCTGTCCATTGTGCTTTCTCATTTGTGACAACCACGTCACCTTCTTCTACTATCGACCAGATTTGATAGTCGTGGCCTTGTAGAAAATATTCCATTCTGGTCTTCCAATACGGATAATCTTCACCATCGAACAAAGGTGGTCTGTTGACTGACTGACCTTCGAAGTTGCCTTAGGCTGCCATTGATCTTTGCTCTTCAGATCGTTGGATCTTCTTCTTTGTCGAACAGACTCGCTCTGATACCACTTGTTGCCCAGCTAGCTAGCCCAGAGGGGGGGGGGGGTGAATGGTTATTAAAAATTTGATCTTCGATTAAAACTTGTTCACTAAAAGGATTACACAACAACTTAAATAAAGGTTAAAGTTAGAGGAAATGAGATAGCGATCACACAAATACAACCACAAGACAGAAGGATTTTTATCCTGGTTCGGAACTCCTTTCCATAGGAGACCTACGTCCAGTCCCTGAGCAATACCTCAGGATTTCACTAATCAAGGGTACAGTCCCCCTTAAGGACACAACAACAACACAGTTCAGCTGGTCTTCCTTCACACCCGAAGGGAACAACACCCTGGATACCACCAGGTCTTCCTTCACACCAGAAGGGAACAACACCCTGGATACCACCAGGTCTTCCTTCACACCAGAAGGGAACAACACAAGGAGAGGTTTGAAAGACAAGTCCCTAGATCAAACTGCAACAGGCAATGATCTGAAGGACCTAGCACTGAGACCAAAGAATCTAAATCTAGGCTCACTCTCAGAACTACACAAGCTCTCTTCAAATGATCTTTCACTAGCTAAAGGAGAGCACAAGAGCAAAAGCTAAAAGGAATGAAGTTTTCTGCTCTACACTTTCTTCAGAAGAATTTTGAATGCTTTTCTTCAACATAGTTCTTCTATTCTTCTGACTTGTATATATATCTTCAATTTGAAATCTAGACGTTAAAGTGTCGTTGTCTCTCTTTTGAGTAGTCGTTAGACTGAATGACATCTGGAGTCTTGGAAGCTTCCTGTCCTCAGTCTTTTGATTACTTGAGCACGCAAAGAGATGAGATCTTCAAAGATATCTGATGGTTCTATTTGTTTAACGTTGTACCATGAAGCTAGTTCAGAGGTCTGCACAGATGTCAATCTTAAATAGCAGACAGATAAGCTATCTCTGATGTCAGTCAACGTCAGTGGCAATAGTCAAGAAAATAGTAATGTCAAATAGCTTAGTCTAAAGACATTATCAGAGTAGGCTCGATAAAGGATGATATGGTCTGCATGCATGCAGAGATATGTTCAGATCTCATAAATTCAAAAGCGTCAGAGAGATATCTACGTGGACTTTGACTGGTCAATGCTTTAAGATGAATAAGATATCAAGATATGAAATCGATAACTGTATGACTTATGAAATCATTATGAGTCATAGCAAATCGTTATGAACACTTATCAAGTCGTTATGAACTCTAAAGAAATCGTTGCGCAAAGCAAATCGTTATGAACACTTATCAAGTCGTTATGAACTCTAAAGAAATCGTTGCGCAAAGCAAATCGTTATGAAACTTATCAAGTCGTTATGAATTTCAAAGAAATCGTTACGAGAACTAAAGAAATCGTTACGCCTACCAAGTCGTTACGAGTTTCAAAGAAATTGTTATGAGAACTAAAGAAATCGTTACGCCTACCAAGTCGTTACGAGTTTCAAGGAAATCGTTACGAGAACTAAGGAAATCGTAACGGCTACCAAGTCGTTACGATTTTCAAAGAAATCGTTACGAGAACAAAGAAATCGTTACGCCTACCAAGTCGTTACGAGTTTCAAAAAATCGTTACGAGAACTAAAGAAATCGTTACGGCTACCAAGTCGTTATGAGTTTCAAAGAAATCGTTTCGAGAACTAAAGAAATCGTTACGGCTACCAAGTCGTTACGAGTTTCGAAGAAATCGTTACGAGAACTAATGAAATCGTTACGGATACCAAGTCGTTACGAGTTCAAAGAAATCGTTACGAGAACTAAAGAAAATCGTTATGGCTACCAAGTCGTTATGAGTTCTAATGAAATGTTACGAGAACTTACGAAATCGTTACGGCTAGAAAGTAGTTGTGAGTTCTAAAGAAATCGTTACGAGTACTTACGAAATCGTTATGGCTAGAAAGTCGTGTGGAGTTCTAAAGAAATCGTTACGGTATCGATTTGATTGAACTTTTCGGTCATAAGGAAATCATTCTGCTATCAATAGAAGTCGATAAAAAGACTTGGACAAAGCATGAAATGAGACTTACCTGATTGTCTTGAACTTTCATTTTTCTTTTATTTCCTGTTCTCAAAGGTCAGTAATTCATTAGTACTATTTTGTTAATCATCAAAATTAATGTATATAAATAAGTGAAGTAATTTATATGGGGAAAGTTGGGTCATCAACGTGTGGCTGGAGTGAGCCGTCGGTTCCCGACTTGGTGCTCCCAGAGTGTTGGAGCATGTTGTGAGCCTATTTTCGATTCTGTGCTTCCCGTGTGTTGGAACCCGCGATGTGAGCCGTAGTTTTTCGGCTTCTTGTGCCGCGTGTGTTTGGCTGTGCTATTGCTGCCACGAGGAAGTCGTGTTGAGACTTAGTGGCTTATATGCATTGGTCTGCTTTTGCTCCCCGTGTTTTATTTTGTGCCTCGAGACCTCCTGGGCTTGTCCCAATTTCTAGGACGAAATTGTTTTAAGGGGGGTAGAATGTAAGACCCGGTTTCCCGGCTTCCCGTCCGGTGCCTAGGATGACTGGCCACTAATGCGTCCAGACTGGGTGATGTGTTTGTGTCACGTCGGGGGTGCCCGACGCGACCACATGTCGTGGCGAGTGTGGGGTCGCATGTTGGTCGCGCTCTGGTTCTGTGTCGCGTCTTGCTGTCGCACCCGGTGAACGGGCGGCGACAGTGTTTTGTTGTGTTGCGTTGTCCGGTTTGTTGACACCTGTCAGGGTGGCAGGTGTGTCAGTACGACCTGTCGTGTTGTCGCGGCGCCCGTGGGGGTCCGTTCTTGTCGCGGTCCATTGACCCGTCGCCTTAAGGTTGTTAACGCGACGGGGCGGTCCGTCACGTTTTGGGTGCCGGGCGCTTAAGCTGCAGGCCAGCTACCCCTTCCCCCTCTCTCTTTTTCTTCCCTTCTCCCTCTCCTCCGGCGACCTCTTCCTCCCCTCTCTCCCTTTGTGTGTTTCAGGCGAGGAGGAGGGCGACAAGAACGCACCCCCCACGGGCATGGAGCGTGCGTGGAGCAAGGAGGAGGTGTTCATTCCTACGAGAAGCGCCCTACGGGGTTCGGTTCTTTGATTAAGGTAGGGATTTCTTGTGCCTCTCCCATCCGGGTGGATTGGGAGCCCTCGAGGTTTTGTAGATAGCTTTACTGCTTTCCCCATGCTCCCCTCCCCCGTGTGTGCATGTGTGTGGTTCGTGGGTGACACCGGGATTTAGGATCCCGTTGTTCTGCCTCCCTGCTGGTGTCGCGACCACACGGTGCGTCGCAACATCAGTAGAGGCGTCGCCCGGTCGGGCGCGACCTTATCACGGCGCACTTGGCGGTCGCGATAAGGATCGCTGTCGCGACAGGGTGGCTATCACGACGCGCTGCCCCGTCACATCAGGGTCCGTGTCGCGGTGCCCTTCCACGTCGCGATAGTATCGCGACGGCCTCTGGGGGCGCAACAGTGCCTGTGGGTGCCTCAGGTGTTTCAGGACCTTCTGGTAGGGAATGCAGCTGGTTGCCTCCCTGCGTTCAGTGACCGAAGGTGACACCTTCGTGGTCGTGTCCTGGCAATGGTGCCAGGAGGGTCGCGTCTCTCTAACAATCGATTGACTGGCTGTCAATCGATTGTTAGTAGAGCGACGGGCTTTCTTTACTTCTGGTAGTGGTTCGAGGTTTTGGCTCGCTTGTGCGTGTTTGCTTGGCCGATGACCTTTTGAGGGTCCATGCGTGCCTCTCGCTTGCTGGGCTTATCGTGTGCTACAAGCCAGCGGTTCGGCATGGTTTTTGTTGTGCTACCCTGCCTATTCGCCCGATGCTTGGCACTTGAGGGCTTGTCCCGTTCAGAGGTTGTCTCCGTTCCTGGGACCCACATCCTCGGGAGCCCGTTGAGGGAGGTATCCGGACTACAAGCGTGCTTGAATTGGCAGCCCACGTGAGCAGACTCTGGAGCTGAGGGGAAAACGAGGTTTGGACAGCGGCACTGTGTCGTTTGTAGAGCTCTCTTGTCTAGGTTTGGGACGCCGAAGTGTTCGGAGTGCTTTCCTGGCACAGACCAGATAGTCCCTTGTCTCACTGCCTCTCTCTGCGTTGGTTCCAGAGCCATGTAGTGGTGTCAGGCGTGAGGCCGCAGCTTCGCCAGGCTGCGGTGTTGTGTGTTTTGTGTGTTTCTGTGGTGGCTCTGTCTCGTCCTTGTGTGGGGCGGAGGCAGGAGCTAGGCTAGTGAGCAGAGCGTGCGGACTGTGGGTCCCCCTCTTGGCTGCTAGCGGCAGTGGCTTGGTTGTTGTTGTTGTGACGACGTTTTCCTCATGACGTTTCCAAGTGTTCCTCGTTGCTAGACTTGCACGGTGGTTATAGCCCGCTGTGCCTAGTTTCTGTGGGCGTCGTTGGTCTGGCCTTGGGCAGACCCGTACTTCTGGTGGTTCTCGCTCGGTGTTCTCTTGGTTCCGTGGTCCCATTATTGGGTGCCAGCCAGTGATGGCACTGGCGTGTGTAGCTTCCCGACCTGGCGGTGTGTCCGGGGTCCGGTGCGGTTCTGCTTGTGGGCCCTCGACCTCGTAGAGGTCTGGTGGCCGTGCATGCGGTGAGACGTTGTTCTCACTTGGTTGTTTCTTGGTCTCGGAAGGTGTGCTGAGCACTGCTTCCGCTTGGTGCTCGACTCCGTTGGTTTCTTCTGGAGTCATGTGGTGCCACGACCTTGGTTGGTGGTTGTGGCGTTGTACTGTTCTCCTCCGCTGCTTATTAGTACCATGCTGTAGGTGTTCCTCGCTTTACAGCTTTCTAGTGTAGTTTCCTATTTTCGGAGTTCCTGCTGCTCTGGCGGTGAGGGACTGGTAATCCATACTGGGCCTTGTTCGCGAGGCTCACCCCCCCACTTCTTTCAGCTAGGGGCTCGTCCTCGCGGAGCTCGGTGTCGGACGAGTTGTATAGGCGGCTTGTGGCGTCGTGTATTGTCAATAGTAGTGAGAGCGAGCGTTGTGAGCTCTTGTAGCCTGAGTGAGCTGAGAGTGTGTTTTGCAAGTCCTCGGGGTATTCCCCTTAAGGACTGCACTTTTCTTCTTGTACCTGTGCTTTTACTTGGGACCCATTGTACAAACCTTTTGTTTATTGTAATAATGTTATAGTTATTTAAATTCACTACATATCTCACTAGACTATTTCTTCTAACCCTTCCGGATCTTCCGATCTGTGGGTGGTGGCGCGACCCTCGGGACCCCTGGCGAGGGTCCGGGAGGTCAGGTCATTACAGACAGGAGTCCCCGTACTTGAGGAGGACTTAGTGAGGAGCGACTCCTAGCGTGAGGAGTAGCTGATTTTGTGTAGATCGTTGCTTAGTTTACTTTATTTCATAGTATGTAAAGAATGATTATGGACAATGTATTTCATTGGGCATGTATAATGTGGACATTTTTATTTCTTTACATTGCTATATAGATTGTGGAATATGAGAAAGATGATGGAATAAGAGTTACACTTTATTTCCGTTGTACTTTCCTTGTTATTCATGTACATTTCAACCTATTGTTTAGTGTTGGGTAAATGTCCCACTGTGACAACGCCCTTTGTACCGACGTGGATTGGTATAATCATACCGGTATAAAGAGGGTCGTTACAGATATTAGTATCAGAGACCAAGGTTGAGATTGTACATGAATAAACCATCATCTTTACAATATTGCAAAGTTTTTATAGAATTAGTCCATATTGTGGAAAATAACTAATAATGAATGAAAGATAGTTAAGAAAATTGTTAGGATTAAATAACATAGTTTCTAACAAAGTTAATTGTTTTTCAGGCTATGGTGAGTCGTGGTGCTCAGGCTAGGGAGGATGAGCAGAGGTGTGAGGAGAGGGGTGAGCAGCAGGCCCCAGCACCCAGGGTCCTACAGTACTTCCTCCACCACCACCACCTGTGGATTATGGAGTGTTCATGCAAGGCCTGGTTCAGGGATTGCAAACTCAGGCACACACTCAGGCGGCACTGCAGGCTCAGCTGCAGGCTCAGGTTAGAATTGTTAAATAGGAGTAGCCTATTTTTCTAAATGCATGATTGTTATGTTTCTTATATATTGCTTGTTGTTTTAGGCTCAGGCTCCTGCTCTAGTTCCCCAGGAGCATGGCCATGGTGGTCCTTTCATCATGGAATGGTTCAAGAGAATGGCTCCGCCTTATTTTAAGTGGGAGAGTCAGCCCCTCTTAGCAGAGAGCTAAATGAGGGAAGTGGAGAAGATCTTCCGAGCCATCAGGTGTTCCGAGAAGATAAAGTTAGCTTGGCTACCTATATGCTACAGGTACTTAATATATATAATGTATTATGCAAGTTAAGGTTTTGGTTTAGTTGGTGCTTATGGATTGTGTTTTGTAGGAGAGAGCCGATGTTTGGTGAGCCTCCTTACTTTGCACCAGGTTCGAGGATGGTGCATTGAGGAGACTTGGGCCGAGTTTACGAGGCTGTTTCGGGCAAAGTTCATCCCCAAGCACATCTAGGACAAGATGGAGCAGGAGTTTCTCTCTTTCACTCAGGGCTCCATGATGGTTCTGGAGTATGAGGCAAGGTTTTCCGAACTGCCCAAATGTGCACCACATATAGTTGTTGATGAGCGCAAGAAAGCGAAGAAGTTCGTGATGGGGCTTAAGCAGTCACGCCCCGCCAATTTAGCAGCGGAATAAATCGGCGAGGACGTGAACCAAGTACATAGTAGAGAAAATGTACAGCAGTTGAATAATTCAGAGCATCTATTGAACAAAATTGAATAAACTCTTCGTTTCATTGAAATTCCACTAAGACTATTACAACCACTAATTTGTAGCCAATACATAGGGCTCGAAGATTACATTGAAAAGAAATCTAAAGCAACAACTACTAGACTCCAGGTACTAAGGTAACTTCATGAGTGACTTCGGGTCGCTCATCACTCTAGCCTTGTCCCATTGGTACGTATAACGTCATCGTCTGACTTACCTGAGACACAACAACAAATAACGAAGGGTGAGCGATAACGCCCAGTAGGACTTAAATCTCAGGCTCAAGCAGGCTTTAAATAATTAGTGCATTAAATGACAGAGTAACTAAGATAGAGAGAGGTATGTAAAGTCACGAAAGTAAGAGCACAAGTAACATGGTTCAAATCACAGATGAGCTAGTATAGCACAATGAATAAGATCAAGCCACGATAGAAAGCAACAACGACACGATAACAAATAACGTCAACGTCAAGCATATCACGACACATGTATAGTAAGGAGAGAGAAAGTAGTTGGCCATATAGAGAGTAAATTGCACTTTGATTGATTTTCTTATCAATCGAATAGTATAACACTTTGATTAACTTTCTTGTCAATCGAAATACTAATTGCACTTTGTTATCTGAAGATAGTCGAGCGAGAGTATAGTACTTGTTTGTCAAAAGACAACGAGGGAATATAGAACTTTGTGTTGATTGTCTTAGATTAATCTTGATAGTATGGCACTTGGATGTAATGCCGACATCCTGATCATTTAACTCCGCGGGCAAACGGCACTTTCGGGCGCTCCCCCTAGGACCTGATCGGGCCCTATTGCGCTGGCATTGGTTATGTTGTTTATCTTCAACAATCAATTAATGGCCAATTTGAGAGTACCAAGAAAATAGTTAAGAGCACTAGATGATAGATGAAATGGTAGAGTGAACGTGAATAGGTGAGAGAGTAGAGTATAGATGAGAGCTAGTGGACATTGCACGTAATGCGATGAGTAAACAAGCGATAGTAACAGTTGCACAACACGCGCACGTCGTATTGGCAGTCAGGTGGAATTCACGATCTTCCCGCTGGCCATGTTATGCACAAGTCCAGAGGTCCGAAGTGATTCAAGGTAAGAGCGAACTTCTAATAGCCGTCTGGATCATATCGATCCTTAAAGATGTAATGGGTGTTAGGGTACAACCAGCTCGTCGACCATATGGGAATCCATGATCAAAGGAGACTTACGGAGGCCTTGTGCAAGGGTTCACTAGTCCGGCGAAAGGAATATCCGACGGAGAGTTCACCACAAGCCAAGTAAAGTGTGTATATAAAACAGGTGCTCGACGTTCTAGAGGAATTCTAGAACAGTGGAGCGTCGATATCGGTATATAACTCACGCAAGAAACGAATACATGTCCTTTAAAATAGGGCAAGTAATATACTTCATTGCAATAAATTACCAGATACTTTATGCCAATTTCAATCATATATGGATGGTTCATGTGTTTGCATGTGTAAGAGAATTCATAGATAGAAATGAAGTCGTGAATATGTATTTTAAAGCATTCAATATAGCTCCAATTTAAAACAGGTGTTTTACTACGTATATGACTGTTAAAAAGGCATTTTTATGCAAAATCCTATGAAGGCGACGTACCCATGTAAGGGTCGCGACAGGGTCATGATGGAACGCGACAGGGTCCTGTGCGGGTCGCGACAGGACTGTCTGCTCAGGCGGCTAGAACACGACGGGTCTCCTGTCGCGTTCAGAACGCGACAAGATGTTGGTCGCAACGGCTCTGAGAATGCGACATGTCGAGCCGTCGCGTTCTCAGGTACTTCACCTGAGTTCGAGCGGGAAAATGTTCTACATCGGATTGCGTGCCAACTTGACTTGTTTGGACACAGGGTACTTTGAAAAATCATAACTAATTACATAGTCGATGAAAAATGACAAACAAGTTACAAATTAAATAGACATGTAAGCGTACTTCCAGTAAATCGGAATTAGAGAGAGAGCATGGTTCATATAGGTTTGAACATGAGCAAGAACGAGTTATTCAGAACACGACACACGGAGAAAGATCGATTAAATTCGATGAACATGCTCGATGAAATTTAGGGCTTTTAGGGGCAAAAGATCCCCAACAACATGAAGTACCTATAGTAAAAATTCGGTAGCATGGGAACAAGTGTACATGAGATCTGATTTAAACATGATGACTCGAGTTATCATGTATGCCGTCCTTCAAAAATCAGGAACAAAAGATTGGCTCGATGAAAATTATGAAACAAGAGGGTTTTTGTTCCTGGTGATTGGAACTGCCTATAGACGAATTTGATTTGGTTTTTCTTGTGAGAATGCCTACCTTTGACTCGATTTATCTTCTAGGGCTTAGAACTCCAAGAACGAAGGAAGAAGCTTGATGGATCTTCCTCTCCTCGATTTCTCCTTCTCCTTGGCCTCTTCTCCACGTCCAAGAACCCCTTTGCACGAGCTAGGGTCGGCCATGAGGATTTAAGAGGTGTATTTATATAAACACAAGTTCCTATTCCTACTACTACTCAAATTCCTCTTAATTCCTTCCTAACTCCACATTTCCTCTCTTGCTTTCCAATCTCTAATTGGGTTAGGATAGTATCTAAACTCGTGCTAGACTATATGGGGTAGGTTTAGGAATCCAATTCCAACTCTAATTGCCACTTTTATTGCTTTAATAACCCCTTTCCAATTATAATATAATTAAACTCCGAATTAGGGTATTTTCTTATTATTCTCCCCTTGCAATTTCATATTTTTGACCCGATAAATTCTAGAGGATCCATTAAGCAAAGCCCATTACTCTTTTCTTTTAAATGGGTTTTATTTAATTCTCTCTTATCTAATTTCGTAGTTGTTTTAATACATCTTCCTTTTATTCAAGATTATTGTTATTTCTATTATATATATTATATATATATCTTTTCTTGGGCTATGGGAGGTCCATTGGTCTAATTCCGATAATGGGTAATCATTACGGTTGTTGGAGGTCTCTCTGACCTACTCATTTAATATGAGCCCGATATATTTCGTGTTATTAGTTTTCCGGCTTAGTTTCCTAATTTGGATAATTAGTTACGTTGTGACATACGCTTGGCCAATCTGATTTTCGTTGCACGAATTTCTTCGTGGAACATTTTGGAATAATGTCTGGGGTTGATTTTAAAATTTTTACGGAATTTTCGATGTATTTGTGCACACGATAAGGTACGTATGTTTCTATATTTCATTTTTAAAGAAATTATTATTTTAGGTTTTTTTTTTGTATTCAATATTTTCTGGGTTGCTACATCCTTCACCACTTAAAAGAATTGGTCCTCAAATCCATGACTCCTTCAATTAAATATGAATCATCATACTATATAAGAGTATTAACGAGACGAGTTTAGGTTTACTTCCATGGTTCTTACTTCGTCATTTGGACTAGGTGTTGTCGAAGCTTCGAGCGTATCCTTATGTGTTGATTCTCCGTAACGCTTGTCTTCTCAGGCAATTCCTAATCTTGTGGTCTGAGCTTCCACATCGGAGACACTTCCCTTGATTCTTCCAGCAATCTTCGATATGTGGCTCGCTTATAAAAATCTTGCATCGACCTACGTGATTGAGATTTAAACACCTATCACTGTTATTGTTCTGTTTACCTTAGCACTGTTATCGCTTCCTCTTTGTCATAGAGTGAGATCTTTCACACTAGTAGCTGATTCTTCTAAGAGAGTGGACAGTCTCGTAGCTGATGTCTTGAGTTGCCACAACGTAATCATGCACCAATCATCGCCAACACTCCTTGCCACATGACCTGGCTTGTGACATGAAGGCAGATAATCGCATCGTACGATTCACTCGCTGGTTGGCCTTTGTCATGGTTATATCTTCTCTGCCATTCTGATTGGTCTCCTTTTGAATCTCCTTAGTTGCTTCTAGACCTCTTTCTAGTGTGAGTGGCGTGCTGACATGCCTTAACTAGCCTTTGAGTTGGTCTCATGTCGGTGTCCATTAAGAGTTTCTTCTTATCACGAATCTTCTCGGAAAAGTATTTGGTGGTGAAGAGTTCTAAAACTCTCCCCACTCTATGTGATGTTGGGTAATTGACGAGTGACAGCTTCCCACCAAGCTCTAGCATCGCGGACCAACTAGAAGGTTGCCAGAAGGACTTTCTCCTGCTCTGAACATTCCATGACTCTAAAAGTTTGTTCCATCGCCTTTACCCAATTTAAGCTTCGTGGGGTCCGGAATTCCATTAAACCTAGGAGGATTTATTCGTTGAAAATTCGCATATAAGTCTCAGGCCCATTTCCTGTTCGGCTTGAATCACGTGTTAGGGCTGAGTCAATCCTTGTATGTCCATTGTAATTCAACCATTGGCGCACGCTCGCCAGCCATCTCTTCTAGTCTCCTGTGAGCAATAATAATCTATTAAGTTCTTCTTAACTGAGGGTGTTTGTACATATAGTTAAACTCCTAGCATAGCCCCAAGCTTTACCCAATCTCTCACAAGGTATGGTGATTAACTTAGACATATGTCATGGCGGTTCACCTGAACATCCTAGGACCTAAAATATCCTAATAAGGACTCTTAGGCTCAGATACCAAACTGTCACGCCCGCCAATTTAGCAGCGGAATAAAATCGCGCGAGGACGTGAACCAAGTACATAGTAGGGAAAATGTACAGCAGTTGAACAATTCAGAGCATCTATTGAACAATAAATTGAATAAACTCTTCGTTTCATTGAAATTCCCTAAGACTATTACAACCACTAATTGGAGCCAATACATAGGGCTCGAATGTTAGATTGAAAAGAAATCTAAAGCATAACTACTAGACTCCAGGGTACTAAGGTAACTTCATGAGTTGACTTCGGGTCGCTCATCACTCTAGCCTTGTCCCATTGGTATGTATAGGTCTCGTCCGACTTACCTGAGACACAACAACAAATAACGAAGGTGTGAGGCGATAACGCCCAGTAGGACTTAAATCTCAGGCTTAAGCAGGCTTTAAATAATTAGTGCATAAATGGCAGAGTAACTAAAGATAGAGAGAGTTATGTAAAGTCGAGAAAGTAAGAGCACAAGTAACATGGTTCAAATCATAGATGAGAGCTAGTATAGCACAATGAATAAGATCAAGTCATGATAGAAAGCAACAACGACACAATAGCAAATAACGTCAACACCAAGCAATAGCACGACACATGTTATAGCAAGGAGAGAGAAAGTAGTTGGCCATATAGAGAGTAAATTGCACATTGATTGATTTTCTTATCAATCGAATAGTATAAACTTTTGATTAACTTTCTTGTGAATCGAGATAGTAATTGCACTTGGTTATCTGAAGATAGTCGAGCGAGAGTATAGTACTTGTTTGTCAAAAGACAACGAGAGAATATAGCACTTTGTGTTGATTGTCTTAGATTAATCTTGATAGTATGGCACTTGGAGTAATGCCGACATCCTGATCATTTAACTCCCACAGGCAAATGGCACTTTCGGGTGCCCCCCCAGGACTGATCGGGCCCTATTGCGCTGGCATTGGTTATGTTGTTTATCTTCAGACAATCAATTAATGGCCAATTTGAGAGTACCAAGAAAATAGATTAGAGCACTAGATGAATAGATGAGATGGTATAGTGAACGTAAATAGGTGAGCGAGTAGAGTATAGATGAGAGCTAGTGGACATTGCAGTAATGCGATGAGTAAACAGGCGATAGTAACAGTTGCACAACACGCGCACGTCGTATTGCCAGTCAGGTGGAATTCAAGATCTTCCCGCTGGCCATGTTATGCACAAGTCTAGAGGTCCGACGTGATCAAGGTAAGAGCGAACTTCTAATAGCCGTCTAGATCATATCGATCCTTAAAGATGTAATGGGTGTTAGGGTACAAACGGCTCGTCGACCATGTGGGAATCCATGATCAGAGGAGTCTTATGGAGGCTTGTGCAAGGGTTCACTAGTCAGTCCGGAGAAAGGAATATCCGACGGAGAGTTCACCACAAGCCAAGTAAAGTGTGTATATAAAACAGTGCTCGATGTTCTAGAGGAATTCTAGAACAGTGGAGCGTCGATATCGGTATATAACCACGAAAGACGAAAAGAAACGAATACAAGTCCTTTAAAATAGGGCAAGTAATATACTTCATTGCAATAAATTACCAGATACTTTATGCCAGATTTCAATCATATATGGATGGTTCATGTGTTCGAGTGGGAAAATGTTCTACATGGGATTGCATGCCAACTAGACTTATTGGACACAGGGTACTTTGAAAAATCATAACTAATTACATAGTCGATGAGAAATCACAAAACAAGTTGCAAATTAAAATATACATGTAAGGGTACTTCTAGTAAATCGAAATTAGAGAGAGAGCATGGTTATAGGGTTTTAACATGAGCAAGAATGAGTTATTCACAACGAAACACAGAGAGAAAGATCGAATAAATTGATGAACATGCTCGATGAAATTTAGGGCTTTTAGGGGCAAAAGATCCCCAACAACATGAAGTATCTATAGTAAAAATTTCGTAGTATGGGAACAAGTGTACATGGAGATGTGATTTAACATGATGACTCGAGGTTATCATGTATGCCAAACTTCAAAAACAGGAACAAGAGATTGGCTCGATGAAAATTATGAAACAAGAGGGCTTTTGTTCCTCGTGATTAGAACTATCTATAGACGAATTTAATTTAGTTTTGCTTGTGAGAATGCCTACCTTTGACTCGATTTATCTTCTAGGCTCTTAGAACTCCAAGAACGAAGGAAGAAGCTTGATGGATCTTCCTCTCCTCGATTTCTCCTTCTCCTTGGCCTCTTCTCCACGTCCAAGAACCCCTTTGCACGAGCTAGGGTCGGCCATGAGGATTTAAGAGGTGCATTTATATAAACACAAGTTCATTTTCCTACTACTACTCAAATTCCTCTTAATTCCGAGATTTCCTAACTCCACCTTTCCTCTCTTGCTTTCCAATCTCTAATTGGGTTAGGATAATATCTAAATTCGTGCTAGACTATATGGGGTAGGTTTAGGAATCCAATTCCAACTCTAATTGCCACTTTTATTGCTTTAATAACCCATTTCCAATTATGATATAATTAAACTCCGAATTTAGGGTATTTTCTTATTATTCTCCCCTTGCAATTTCATATTTTTGACCCGATAAATTCTAGAGGATCCATTAAGCAAAGCCCATTACTCTTTTCTTTTAAATGAGTTTTATTTAATTCTCTCTTATTTGATTTCCTAGTTGTTTTAATACATCTTCCTTTTATTCAAGATTATTGTTATTTCTATTGTATATATATATATTTATTCTTGGCTATGGGAGGTCCATTGGTCTAATTCCGATAATGGGTAATCATTACCGGATGTTGGAGGTCTCTCTGACCTGCTCATTTAATTTATGAGCCCGACATATTTTCGTGTTATTAGTTTTCCGGCTTAGTTTCTTAATTTGGATAATTAGTTACGTTGTGACATACCATTGGCCAATCTGATTTTTTGTTGCACGAATTTCTTTGTGGAGCATTTAGGAATAATGTCTGGGGTTGATGTATAATTTTTATGGAATTTTTTGATGTATATGTGCACATACGATAATGGTACGTATGTTTCTATTATTTCATTTTTTAAGAAATTATTATTTTGGATTAATTTTTTTTATTCAAATTTTCCGAGTTGCTACAACAGTGGTCGAGGCTTGTCGCTTTTGACCACCGCACCTTGGACGAGGCTCTCAGCGCAGCATTCAGGTAGGAGAGCGAGATGGATCAGTATCTCGAGGAGAATAAGGTATCGCAGAAGAGGTCCGCGCCACCTTTTCAGAGGCAGGATAGAAAGAAGGTCATGTACCAGTCACTGCAGCATCTAGAGGCATCGAGTCAGCAGGTAGTTACACCGCAGTCCCCCGCTTCAGGCTGAGGGATAAAAAGATGTGTCCCCACTACAGAAGAGCACATGGCGGCACCGAGTGTTGGAAGTTGGCAGGGAAGTGTCTCAAGTGTGGCAGCACCGAGCATCGGATCCGGGATTGCCCTAGACTTCAGCTGGGTGTTCAGCGAGGAGCGCCAGCCCCAGCAGCAGTGCCAGTGATGGGAAGACTAGGAAGGCCTCGAGCCCAAGCTCGAGTGTTTGCACTAGCACGAGAGGATGTGGAGCAGGCCGAGAATGTCACGGAAGGTACGGTCTTAGTCATGGGTGTGCATGCATGGGTTTTGTTTGATATGGGTGCCACACACTCGTTCGTTTCTGAGCATTTTGCCAAGCAGTTAGCGGCAGAGTCAGGAGTGGAGGATAAGGAGTTAGAGGTCTTTTTATCTGTGCACACATCAACAGGTATGTTATCGACTAGGAAGTGTTTTCCATCTTTACCTGTGTGTATTGAGGACCGAGGCTTAATTGGGTGCTTCTACCTACTATAGATTAAGGGCTATGATGTTATTCTAGGTCTAGATTGGCTTGAAGAGCACTATTCTTTAGTGGATTGTAGAGGGAAGAAGATTACTTTCTGTATTCCTGGTGAGGATGAGTTTTCACATCCATTGCCAAGGAACTTAGCGGGAAAGTTTGTGATCTCTGCCATGAAGGCGATGAGGATGGTGAACAAGGGGTGGACGCATTTCTTGCCAGCGTGGTCTTAGTGCCAAAGGCTGATCAGTCACCGACCCTTGAAGAGATTGAGGTAGTGCGGGAGTTTCCAGACGTGTTCCCTGATGATTTGTCTGGATTGCCACCAGCTAGGGAGATAGAGTTCACTATAGAGTTGCTTCCGGGCACCTCTCCGATCTCTAAGGCTCCATATCGGATGGCACCTGCGGAGTTAGCTGAGTTGAGGAAGCAGTTGCAGGAATTGTTGGACAAGGGATTCATTCGCTCTAGTGTGTCACAATCGGGAGCACCTGTATTGTTCATGAAGAGAAGGACGGTTCCCTCAGGCTGTGCATTCATTATAGGAAGCTCAACCAGGTGACCGTGAAGAACAGGTATCACTTGCCACGGATTGATGATTTATTTGATTAGCTACAGAATGCATCAGTCTTCTCTAAGATTGATCTGCGGTCCAGATATCATCAGTTAAGGATTAGAGTGAAGATGTGTCTAAGACGGCTTTCTGGACTCATTATGGACACTATGAATTTCTTGTACTTCCATTTGGTCTAACCAACACTCCTGCATCGTTCATGGATCTTATGAACAGTGTTTAGACCATATCTGGGTAGCTTTGTAGTTGTGTTCATTGACGATGTGTTAGTCTATTCCCTTGATGAGGCTACACACCGTGATCATTTGAGGTTGTTCTAGAGGTTCTCCGAGAGCACAAGTTGTATGCCAAGTTCAGCAAGTGCGACTTTTGATGCGCGTGGTTCATTTCCTTGGGCATGAATCTTAGGTGCTGGAGTTGCAGTTGATCCGGCGAAGGTCCAAACAGTGTTAGATTGGGAGATTCCAAGGACCCCATTGGGATTCGGAGTTTCCTTGGTTTAGCAAGATATTATAGGCAATTCATTGACGGTTTTGCATCTATCGTCGCACCTTTGACTAAGCTAACCAAGAAGGATGTGAAGTTTGTGTGGTCTGAGGATTGCGAGAGTAGCTTTCAGTTGTTGAAGAGAGGTTTACATCTGCACCTATGTTGATCTAGCCTAGTGGTGCAGAGGGTTTTTGTAACATCCCTATTACCTTGTGGGTTAGGAGGTCTCGGTTGGGATGGCGACTTGTAGGGCCATCGCCTTCTGAAGGCGACAGAGGTAGACATCGCGCTTCAGTTTGAAACGCGTCGGCCTCCCCTTTCACGATCTAGTTCTGACAGCAGACAGTTCTTTTTGTCATTTTTCCATCTGGACGGTGGAGACACATGTGGCATGCATGCTTGAACGCGACATACTGACCCACTGCGATCAGCTGTCAGCGTTGCATGCATACCACGTGTTGGGTTTGGCAGTCTGGGTCGCAGACTTTAAGATCACGATGTATGAGGTGTCACATTAGTGTTGCTAATGCGATGACCAAGGACATCATGTTCTTAACGTCTATGTTAAAACTGCTCAGCCCGGGAGTAGAAGTCCCAAATGGCCATTTTGCTGCCTTCTTCCCATCTGTGGCGATTCCCCTGTTGTTGAGCTCCTTGGTGAGCTTTGAAGGGGAGATCCTTGTGGCTTGCTTGGTAAGTAGGATGTGAAATGTAGTGTGCTTTGGATTGCTTGTGTTCTTTCTTTCTCCTCACTTCTTCTTCTCCTTCCTCTGCGGTATGCACCATGTGTCTCTCCATCGGCTTGTGAAGGAGGAGAGGACGACTCGGTTCGAGGGAGGCTCGTGGAGCATTGGAGCTCGGAGGTGTAGGGGTGGAATCCTACGAGAAGGCCCATCTAGGGTGGTTCTTCATGTTGAGGTAGGGACCCAAACCTCCACCTAGTTCTCCATGCTTGGTCCCAACCCCAATTCCAAGCCTAGAATCCTTGTTCTAGGAGTTGCTTTCGTCGCCTGATCCATGTGTGATGATTATGTGGTGTTGGTTTGCATGAATTTATGTTTCTTGGGTTGTGCATGTGGGGAGTAACTTATATGCATGTGAGTGAAGTTATTGTTTCTTTGACTTTTCATGCATGCATGGGGTTTCCTTGGGTGGTTTGTGCTATAATTGAAGTGTTTCCATCGTCTCCTTGACACCCTCCCCTTGAGTACCACTTTTGAGGCTTGTGGGGTGTAAGGGTTTGTCTTGTTGAGCACTCAACTGTGGTCACGATGGTTTTCCAATCGTGACCAGGTCGCGACGTATCGAGCGTCGCGTTCTCTTGAATGTGCCTCGGACCCGCCGCGTCATGCTAACGCGACGGGTACGTGGCTGTCGTTCAAGTGTTCGGGGTCCTCCCAATTGCAACCTTCGTCTCCGTCATGATGAGATTGCGACGGGGTATGTGTCGCAATCAGTCGACTTGGGCTTGTTGCGGTACTCTTAGCTGTTGTGACCTTATCGCAACGTGCTTACGGGTCGCCTTCTATTTTCCTCGTCGTGATAGGCAGAACAGTCGCGTTCTGGTCGCGATGGGTCGATACGTCGCCTCTCTGACTAAGAGCTGACTGTCGATCTGTTGTGTTTCTGCTTCCGCTGTGATTCGGTTTTTCTTGGCACCTGTGATGTTCCTAGGGCAGTGCTACCACTAGTCTCTCTTCGCCCGGTGCTAGGCACTTGAGGGCTTGTCTACGAGACAAGTTGTTACCGTTATCTGGCCCCTTGTCCCCCGCGCGCCTGTGTCAGAAGGTGTTGCTCCGGGCAGCGAGTTTGCTCGAGTCATTGACTCTGGTAGCAGTAGGGGAAAATGGTGGGACAACGACATGAGTCATTCTAGAGCTCTCTTAGCTGAGTCTGGGTCGCTGGTGGTTGGTATCTCATACGGCGCAGATCAGCTAGTCCTTTTCTCACTAGCTCACTATACGTGGTTCTGGAACCATTTAGAGGGGTCAAGTGTGGGACCGTAGTCTGGCCAGACTATGGCAGTTGTGGTTGTTCTTGTTCCGCATCTCACTCGCCGATGGGAGGTGCTAGACATGGACAGTTGGTCGAGGGTAAGGTGCGTGGCGCACATGACCGGTTGACTAGTATAGTGTTCTGTAGCTAGTGCGTTTGTCAAGGCAGTGTCTACTGTCTGTGTTATAGATGGGTTCTTCTGGTGCCTTGGTTTACACGGGTTTTCTGATTCTGCTGTGTAGCCTAGACTGATGACTGTGTAGTTTCCTTCACGCTTACGCACTTGACTCTATTTAATAGAATAGACTTTACTGCTTTATTTAATTATTGCACATAGTTCTATTCTGTTGTTAGAACCAGTGGGAGATTGGTAGTCTCTTATGGGCTTCTTCGTGAAGCTCACTCCCTGTTTTGTAGGTGAGACTTCACAGAAGCTCCCTCCGCGGTAGACTGAGGAGACGGGCCCGCAGTAGTCGATATCTCTAGTGGCAGTGTTCCCCTAGCAGTTGTACTTCACCCTCGGGGTATGCCCCTAAGGGACGTGTTCCTTCCCGTTTATTTCAGCACTTGTACTTTATTTATTTTGGGACTGTACTAGACTGTTACTAGTGTTGGACACTTTTCGTTCACTTGTGGTGCACTTTAGTACATTTGTTGTTATTTATTTTTGTTACATATCTTGATAGACCGATCTGTTAGCCCTTCCGAGTCTCCGAACTCATGGGCGGTGGTCCTGATGTTCAGATTCATGGTGGGAGCCGGGGATCTGGGCACGGGGGTCGTTAAAGTGGTATCAAAGCAAGGTGTCTATCAAGACCTGTAGTGGAAATAAGTAATAACGTAAAGTCCCTTAGGAAGTACAAGTAACACTGCTAAGCAGCTGGAGTTTATCTATTAACTTCTTATTATGTCTGTTTTGCAGAACATGCCTTCACGCACCGCAGGCGGTTCGTGAGCTGGTGGAGCGTTAGGAGTTTGAGTCGGACTGGTCGATTGCTACTGAGCACGTGCCGATCGACGCTCAGCCCCAGCAGTTCATGCAGCCTGGGACTCGTTTCCGCAGGGCGTTCCGTTGCGGCAGGGAGAGCCACGGCAGCAGCATCATGGTTTCCACCCCAGCCCCTGCCGGCCGTCATGGAGCAGTGGTGGAGAGCGATGTTTCAGGGTCCTTGGCAGTACCCGCTGTCACGCCCCGACGCAGAATATCAGAACGCAGGGTAGTTGCATGTAAACGGCTACAGAGCAAGTACTAGACATCAAACCATTGCACAATGAATAATACTAAAGATAATCCTTCTCATTAATAACTTTCAAATGTCTAGTTACAACCACTAATATCAGAGCCATTCTATAGGGCCCAATTACATTGATTAAAACAAAAGACTAACTATGACTTTAACATATTGCTAGGACACTAGGGGACTCGTGACGTTACTCCTAGTCATTCCCGTCCTCTTGAGTGTATGTGTCATCCTCGGTCTCACCTGAGAGCACAACGACAAATGACCCAGGATGAGCGATAACGCCCAGTAGGACTTAAATCTGAGTAGTCAAGCAGACTTTAAATATTAATGAATTAAAAGGCAGAGTACTAATGATAGAGTGAGAGAGACAGGTAAAAGATAGCAGGATAGCACATGAACAAAATAGCACAACTTTCCAAATATAGCAAGAGTGTCAATTATAGCACAAAATAGCGAGATGGCCATAGCACAATTGCACAAAGTAAGCAATAGCACAACGGGTATAGTATAACACTTTTTTCAATAGAACGAGACAACATAGCACTTTGTGATTGTCATTTAGATAGTCGAGATAGATAGCACTCGAGTGTAATGCCATACACTCTGATCATTTAACTCCCATGGGCACTAGCCCTTTCGGGCGCACATCCCAGGACCAGATCGGGCCCTTTATATATTGCCAGGCATTGGTTATTTGTTTATCTTTAGACATTCAGTCAATGACCATATAGAGTACTAAAAAATGAGAGTACTAGATGAATAGACGAGATAGTAGAGTGAACGTGAACAGATGAATGAGTAGAGTACAGATGGGAACTAGTGGACATTGCACGTAACATGTCGAGTAAACAGGCGATAGGAATAGTTGCACAACACACCACTTGGTGTTTGACAATCAGGTGTAACTCACTACCCTTTCACTGGTCATGTTAAGCACATGTCCAGAGGTCCGGCATGGTTCAATAACAGTGAACATCTAATGGTTGTTTTGGTTCTTGTTGATCGCTAAAGGGTATCATAGGTGTTAGTGTACAACCGGCTCGTCGACCATATGGGAATCCATGGACAGAGGAGACTTACGGGGGCCTTGAACATAGACTCACTAGTCCGGTAGAAGGAGTATCCGATAGAGAGTTCGTCCAAGTCAAGAGAGTGTGTATAGAAACAAGTGCTCGACGATCTAAAGGAGTTCTAGAACATGGAGCAGCCGTATCAGTGTTCCAAACATCGCGAGAATACGTACACACGTATATTTAAGATGAGCCAATTTAATGACATAATTTACCAGATGATTTATGTAATGTTCATGCCAATTAAGCCTTATTTGGATGTTCAAAGTGTGTGTAAGTGTCATGAAATTGTAGATAGAAGATCATGTGCATGTATTTAATCACACATAAATGTTTAGTTTATAACAAGTGTAATCTTCTATGTGTATGACTGTTAAACAAGAGTACAAGCATTATGGAGAGTCAGAACATCAAAATTTGGGGGTTTTTATGCAAAAGACCAGAACGCGATGCACCCTTGTCAGGGTCGCGACGGGGTTCAGGCAGATCGCGATGGGGTCTTGTACAGGTCCGACGGGCTTTACTATTCGGGCAGGCAGGTCGCGAGGGTCATGTGAGGGTCGCGACGGGGTCAACAGACCGGGCAGCCAAATGGCGACGACCAGCCCTGTCGCAATCAGATCATGACGGGACGCTTTGTTGCGATGCCCCTATGAACACGGTCTATTGGGCCATTGCGTTCACAGGTTTTGTGCCCAAGTCCGACACGGAAGAGGCTTTACATCGGATTGCAGCCAGAACTTACCATATTTGACACATAGTGATTCTGAAACTCATAACTAATTATACAAGAGATGAAAAATCATGAAATGATTGCGAATTGTTCTAGACATGCATGGGTACCTACAGTAAATAGGAATTTGCAAACAAACAGGTTTTTATATACTTTGGTCATGGTATTCATGAAGAACATAGACAGTACACAGATGAGATCAACGAATTAATTCTCATGATAGGATGGATGGAAATTAGGCCTTTCAGGGGCCAAAGATGCCTACATCCATCAGTTCTTACAGTAAAAATCCCATGGCATGAAGACGAGTATGCATAAAGATATGAATTTATAAAGAGGGTTTGGGGTCATGAAGTGCACCGAACTTTGAAAATTAAGAACAAAAAATTGCTCGATGGAGAAACATGAAACCAAAGGGCTTTGGTTCCTGATAGACGAAACATCCTACAGATAATTTTTATGGTTTATGCTTGTGAGAATGCCTACCATTGACTCATTTTGTCTTCTAGGGTTAAGAACTTGAAGAACTCGGGGAAGAACTTGAGGGATCCTTCTTCTCCACAAATTCTCCTTTCTTTTGGCTCCTTCCCATGTCCAGCAACCCCTTGGCATGAGCTAGGGTCGGCCATGAGGGTTTTAGAGGAGTATTTAAACACCTCCCCATTCTATTTCCTATTATGACTCTAATTCCTATTTATTCTGAATTTCCTATTTCCCTCTCCCCTTTTTAGGCATGAGATCTCCTAATTGGGTTAGGATGGGAGCTAATTTCATGGCCAACCCATTAGGGTAGGTTTAGGAATCCCAATCCAACTCAAATTTCTATTTTAATGCATTAAATGCATCTTTTATAATTAAGCATTGTTTTAGTTACGAATTTAGGGTACTTTTTATTATCCCTATTTAAAAATTCCTTTTTTTGGCGGTCGCCCCTGTCGTGATCTTCCATACCGAGTACCCAGTCAGTGTGGTGGACCGCAGGGTGTAGCACTTTGTAGGAAGCAGTTCCTATTCGTCAGGTGTTTGTGAGCACTGTGCCAGTGGCGAGGCCACTTCGGAGCGTGAGGATGAGATGCGGGAGTAGTTTCCCTACTTGTTCGAGTGATAGGTACTTTGTTTAACCTTATTTCCCTAGTTACACCCTTCATTTTGAGGATGAAATTATTATTTTTTGGGTTAGACTGTAACATCCCCGTTACCTTGTGGGTCAGGAGCTTTTGGTTGGGATCGTGACATGCAGGGCCGTTGCCTTCTAAAGGGGACAGAGGTAGCCGTCGCGTTTCAGTTGGGAACGCGTCGGCCGCCCCTGTCGTGATCTAGTTCTGACATAAGACATTCTTATGTTGTTTTGTTGTCTGGATGGTGGAGACAAGTATGGGCATGCATGCTTGAACGCGACATACTGACCTGCCGCGATCAGGTGTCAGTGTTTCATGCATACCACGTGTTGGGTTTGGCAGTCTGGGTCGCAGACTTTAAGTTCACGACGTATGAGGGTGTCGCGTTAGTGTTGCTAACGCGACGACCAAGGACGTCGCGTTCTTAACGTCTGTGTTAAAACTACTCAGCCTGAGAGCCGAAGTCCCATTTGGCCATTTTGCTACTTCTTCCCCTCTATGGCGATTCCCCTGTGTGTTGAGCTCTGTGGTGAGCTTTAGAAGGGGAGATCCTTGTGGCTTGCTTGGTAGGTAGGATGTGAATTGTAGTGTGGTGTGGATTGCTTGTGTTCTTTCCTTCTCCTCACTTCTTCTTCTCCTTCCTCTGTGGTATGCACCATGTGTCTCTCCATCGCCTTGTGAATTTACACAGATATCATAAAATTCAAATTTTATAATAGCGTGGACTGAAACCCTTAACTGATATACAGAATTTTCATGACTATTAAATTCCACACAGATCTGCATAATCGAGATTTTACAAGATTAAAACATGTCCACTAGACATTTCTAATAATTGTAATAATGTGGGAAATCCACAGAAATTCATAACAATCCACAACATGCTTCGACACAGATATTTACATATCATATAAAAATTATCTTATATCCTCATGCGCAGAAAATTTTGAGAAAATAGTTTTTATAGGGCAGCAGACATATTGTTTCTGCCTGAAGAACTAAACGGCAAGGGGTGGCCGCCTACAAAGTTAACGGCAACAAAGACCGCCGCCAAGTTCAGATCATAACGGCAATAGACCTGCCGTTAAGTTCCTGTCTATGCAGAACACAGACTGAACGCAAATGATCGATTGAATGGGGGGTTCCGGACTCGAATTAAATCCTAAAATTTCTGGGACATACTAGACACATTTAGGGATGATGGGGATGGTTACATCCTTGGATAAAATCCCCAATCGATGTTTTGAGTTGAAGAAGCTCTCCTCTACAGAGCCAAGAGCCTTCAAATCCTTCTTTATCCAGGTTCCCTGTTGATCTTCACTGCACACCAGCGTGGGGAACTCATTTTCGGCTGTTCAGAGTCCTCTCTAGTCGATGCAGATTGCCGGATCAAGCCTCCAGTTGCCGGATCGAAGAGTTCCAAAATAGGTTTTCGCACAGAAAGTCTAGGTTTTTGACCCAGAGTCAAAAAGGGACAGACTTGGCCGAAATTGGACAATATAAAGGGTTGGATTTTTGATACGCATAAGGGTTAGGCTTGGTTACCGTTGGGGACGATCTCCAAATCAGAGGGCGACATTTTTGGGGGGGTTTCCGGATCTGAGATCACAACAGATCTGGAAAATAAACGTCAACATCTCTGGCCACCAATACAGAGTTGGCGTCCATCTTTGTGGCCGCTGACTCCCAGTAAACGTCAACTCATGTTGACGCCTACTGGTCGACATAACAGACTTAAGACTTGCAGAAACTATATACTCCACACACATATAGATATCTACATATAATACCATGCATCATACATTAGCACTAATTCATGCAATTCACACAAATAAATACTATGCATAAAGTCCATACATCATAGTATATACTCGTATACACATATAACATAAGCAAACACTCAATAAAAAAACACGGGCCTTACAAACCACGACAGGCACTTAACATATACAATAAAATCTTTACTCATAACCAAAGTAAAGCACATTCTAGTTTGCCTGTCTTAGTCATTACATGACCTCCATACAACCTTAAACCATCATGCACATAACCACAACCAATATGCATGTAATCTACTAAACCTCATTATAATCACATAATTAACAAACTAAACATAATTAACATAACATACTAATTAACCTTAAAGTGAATTATTAAACCTATAGCATACTCCACTAACATTAATCAACTTAACACCTTAACAACACACTAGAATCCATGGCTATGTTAACACATGACCCTCATTGCCCAACCACTACAGCACAACACAAACCTCGGAAGTGAAACATGATGGACACAGACAATCGCTTTCACAAATCGTGACGACCCATTTGGAAGTAATCCAAGCAAAACGTGACAAGGCCTAGTGAAGTGAAATAATCGTGACAGCCCGAACATCACCTTCAAGCCAATCGATAGAATCCTGACAGTCAGAGTGTTAATTGCGACCGACATCATTGTCGTGTTTACACCAATTGGTTAAAGCATTAGAAATGTGACCACCAAAGCATTGCATTCATACTAAAGACATGGGCGGTCAAACAAGCACGTTAAGAACGCGACAGAACCAGTCGTCGTGTTCATAACAAATGTGACGGACAGGACAGTCCCCTTTTCTTAGACTGCCACACCCCCTTCCACCTCCAGAATCCATTCCAACCTTAACTATACTACAATTTGAATATGTAAAACAATAAATAACAGTAACCCACCACATAGCAGATCTACTAATTTTCAAACTATTCCAACTAACAAGAAATCAAGGGAAGTCTCCCTACCATTTGAAGAACCAATCTCATGAAGAACGTCACATTGCCGGTGTATCCCCGCTCCGGACTCCCTCCTCGTTGAACCTCATGCTGGACCAGCCACCTAAAAGCCAAAATGCTAGAAAAGCTGCAAAACCTCCCCTCTGTCGGACAGAGCCACCTCTGCTCTGTCTGGCCTGAAGATGAGTATTAAATGTCAATAGAAATCATGACATAAGCAGACGTTGCGTTTAAACCTTAAACGTGACACACAAGACCATTGCAAATTGAAACCCACAGCGCCATGCGACACAAATGCGCATCGGTGAATCGCGACATATGTAGCCGTCTTGTTCAAAACGTGACGACAAACTCCGTCACCTTGTGCACCAGAAGACCAGCGGGCTAAATGGCCTAAAACCTAAGCCCACAACACCCAGAAGTCACAACCAAGGCACAATGACCCACATTGGCCATGAGCACCACAAAGAAACCACTAAACACTGATCTAAGTGACCACGACGTTACATTACTACCACCTAAAAAGAAATGTCATCCTCGACATTCAAAAAGAAACCACAGTAGCCCAGACTACCACCTAAAAAAAATTATGGCCATACACAAAACAAGACAAATGCACTTCATGGCTTCATACTGCTCTTTAAGTTTTCTGTTTTGCTTGCCTTAATCAACTCAGTATTGTTTTCTTTTTATTTCCTTTATTTCATTACTCGAGCAAAACTATCCTACTGTAAGCACTTTATCTCTTTGGACTCAACCTGCTTCCACATTTTTATGACTGTGTTTGCAACATTTATTTATGCTACCTGTTATTTTGCTTACTGGAAATCCTTTCTCATAAATAACTACTTTTGATTATTTTGACATACTGTATCATCTATTAGTAAATTATCTTTTGATGCTGACTTATCATTAATTGTGATTCTGTCTCAATTACATTCATGTTTTGGACTGCCAATCTACTTTTTGCTTCATTAATTGCTTTTCACACTTCCACTGTTCACTTTATCTGTTGGTGGTACTGCTTTGTGTCTGCACTGACTTACTGTTTCGCTCTGCCAAATACAAATTACCTATAGAAGAATACATTCTGCTCTAACCTATTGTCCATTACCTGGTTCCATCTACTTTGTTACTCTGTACACTAGCAATACCTGATACAGTATTCTGAAACTCTATTCTTCCAATTATTCCATTTATTTATGCTACCTGTTACTTTTCCACTGCACACACTAATTATGTCAAATACTTATCAAATTTTCTACAAATTCTACTCTTAGTATCACTTTCAATTCTTTCCATTTCTATTATCATTCTGACTTTAGCTAAACCCAAATCTGACTTATTAAAAATCATCTTATTTAATTGATTACCACTGGGAGAAAATATCTGAACCTTCAAATTGTTCTCTTTGCCATACTATTATTTCATATTTTGTTTTTTTTCTTTCTATCACGAAACATTACAATCTAACTGACTGATCAAATAACTCATGCGTACTGCTTTGACACTGTATTTCCTCATCAGGTAAATAAACTACTCATTCAACTCTGCACGTGCTCTGCCACTATCTTTATTCAATTAACTGCTAACCAACCCAAAAGTCTTCTCTGTTTAACTGATTACGGCTCTCCATCTGCATTCCACAACTTACTGACATCGGGAATTTCAAATTGTACACAATACTATTCTTCCTGCTTTACTCTGCCATAACCTTATCAATTCTCTATTCTTTAACCAATCTGTCTCTGCTACCACATTAAATTCTGACAAACATTCTAATAAATGAATACCTCTGCTTAATTGAATTCCTTACTCTACACTATTCCATAACCACTTACTATACATCACTCTAATCATCTGACTATAACCATCTGCTGGTCTACTATATTCATCTCTCTTTCTAATCAATAATGCTCAACTTTAAATTTGCTGCCACTGTATTAAGTACATTTTCATGATCGTTCCTTTCTGATTCCCCTATCCACACTGTTTGCTTTACAATCTCCGCATCTGCTCTTACTGTGCTCTACTGTTGTATCTCTATTTCTATTCACTGAACCCATTGCTGCCATAACCCCATTGCTGACACTGTCAATCCTCTTGTTTGAATATAAATCTTACCGAAAACTTGATCGCATCTCTATTAACACATATGTTCCTTTACAAATCTCTATCTGCTAACATAAATATTCTACATTCCTCTCTTTCCTAAATCAGTGTTTCTCTATATCCTTCTATCACTCTCTCTACTGCAAATCTTAGCTACAAATTCTTAACAGTTGAAACACCTTTTTTAATCTCTGATCTGATCTTGCTAAATCTCTGAATCTTACTTAAAATAAGACTGACTCCATTTACCTAACTTTATACCAGTACTTTGTCTTAACTGCTACAACACGCTGAACATTCCATAGAACATCACAAAATCTGCATGTACCATCACAACATTTAACAAACACTTCTGCTAACAATAACAATTGCTATTCAGAACTACCATCTGCTTACCTACTACTGATCTTTTACTAGTCTCATAAATCTGTTACAGTTCGACAACCTATTCACTCGTTCTTTCTTTAATCAAAAATTCTCATTTCTAAACTTTTCACAATCCTGAACCAACTCTTCTAATACTGAAAAACTTACCTGATCCCAAACACACTTAATCCCACTGGCACAAGTCACTGCTCCTTTACTAATACCCCACCTGAAGCTGATCTTAACCCCTTAATCATCAGAAATCTCCCAAATCGCTAACTACATTATTATCTGAACTATTTTTCAATACTTTACTAAACACAATTCTCAAACATATCAACTACCTCTACTAAACTTCTCAATCCTTTATATCTGACAATCTTTAACACAACCCTGCTTCACGTTACCACACTATTTCCACTATATATATATTACACTATTACCTTCATAGCAAGTTGCTTCTACACATATACACAACCATTGCCATATAGTTGACTCTACTAATCCTCTAATTCATTAAAACACTTTCACTGCACTGAATCATATTCTTCTCAGAAAACAACCTTACATTTGCTGAATAACACAACTGAACTTACCATTTCTTTCTCAATTCTCACTGCTTACCAAATCAACTCACAAACAGCTCACATCTGTACATACTTTCATTGATCTCTATACCGAACTGCCTAGCACTACTACCTCTTTTAACTACCTTGTTGTAACGACCCGAGAACCCAACCCTCGGCCCATGACGAGGACCCGATTTTCGTGGTCGCCGCCCACGGATCCGAGGACCCAGAAGGGCTATAATCTACGTCTAACAGGATACGTAACAGAAGTAAACGTCAACTGTGAATCTAGAACTCTACGTGCGGAAACAGAAAAGAGAGTGAGACCACCCGTACCACTCTAAGTACAGTCCCAACACACGGACACTAGTACAAGTAAAAGGCAGGGGAAGAACAAGTCCCTTAGGGGCATACCCCGAGGGTGACGTACACTGAAAAAGGGGAACCACTGCTAGCTACAGGGACCTCGCCTACCGCCCCGTCTCCTCCGCCCGGCGCGTGCCCTGTCGCTG
>JACBKR010000641.1:0-32157 GCA_014218235.1 Colocasia esculenta
CCTCGCCTACGCCGGAACGCCCTCGCCTCGCCCCTCCCAGCGCGCAGAAGAGGTAGAGCCAAAACACAGTTCATATGCATTCAAACCTAGATGCACTACATTAAAATATTAGATAAGAAAAACTAATAGAGCACCATTTCAAGTAAAAGGCTCAACAATTTTACATGATTTGCACTTTATCATGAACTGGACAATGTATAAATGAGTCTTAGACATTTTATCTTAGAGACTGAATAGACCCTTTAGGATCAAAAGTGTAGCACAATAGCATTGTTTAAAAATTACATAGATAAGAAAACTAATAGAGCACCATTTCCATAAAAGGGTCAAACATTACATAGATAGAAAACTATATGCGTACAAGTCTGAAAAGACAGGACACCATCTGGGAAGGCAGCAGAATGGGTATGCTGCTTTCTGCATGAGGCTTTTGTATTTGATTAAAGTGTGTTCACAGATGTTGAAATCTTCATAATCTACACCCCCTCCTTAGCATGCTGTTGAGCATTTTTTTGGCTTATATGAAAAATGATAAAAAATTTTCTTCCTATGTGTTTGTGTTTATATTATTTTTCCCTTACATATTTTTTCCCTTACACTATAGTTCTATACATCTGATTGATTGGTAGATTCTTAAGATTTTAAATTTTTGTTTTCAATTTTTTGTTGTTAATTTGCCCCATTCTAATTTCCAGATGATCATCTAGACAATATTTCAAGATAGATTTTTATTGTGTATATGATTGAGAATAGCAAACATTTCCAAAATGTGAGAAATGTACCTATTGAATTACCAAAACAATTTGGACATCCAAGACATAAATTGTCTTATTCTTACTTGATGAGCAACCCCTTATCTGCAGTCTCTCAATGATAAAACCTATGAGCTGTCTTTATTTACCATATATCGATTAATATGTGAGTAGATCTATAAAAATGCATGTGGTGTTTGTAATCACAGGGATTGTGCTTCCCCTCGACACGGACAGAATATCAAATATGATGGCATGGAAAATAGGAAAGTGATCGCCACCTAGGTAAGTTGCCTAATGATGTGAAAAGACAATGGCTAACTTAAACTAGGAAAAGGGAAGAGAACAGGAGAATGACCTGGTGTCGCGGTCGTCATGGCCGCCGCGTCTCTCGTATCGCGTCAGTGAAAACCGATGCGTCTATGTCGCGTCACCCGAGGTCGTCGCGTTCTCTGAATGCGGGAGATTTGTTGTAGTGACCTTCTTCTAGTCCTCCAGCCGGCCAGAGTGCCAGAGCTTCTCGTAGACCTTGTTTGCTTGCCTGCCAATCAAAAGAAACACAAAGAAAAGACCCTATAGAACATGTAAAGTGTAGTATCTATTCCAAAAGATGAAATGAGACGGAGGATCATGGTGGGGACGCACCTGGGGTGGTTTTAAACCCCTGTGGGTGTGGGAAAAAACGTGGGTGGATGATAGATGTGCTATATTTAAAAAGAACATAAAAATGCATGTAGAAATAGAAAAAGGGAGAGAAGAGATGATGAGCCCCATTAGGGCGACTTCCTGGCGTGGATGCAGCTCCAATGATGTGCCAAGAGGTCCAGGAGATTGCTGAAGTCGCCCTCTTCACGTTCCTTGCTCCATTAATGGTGAAATGAGTGAGTTGTGAGGAGTGGAAAGTGAAGGGAAATGAGTGGAATGAGTGGCTGCGTGGCTAAGTCTTGTTCAGAGGAAATTTTGGCAGCCCTTCGGGGTGATTCTCAGCCTCTTCCCGTCCATAAGGAGGGGCCTTGCTTATATAGAGCTTGGAGTGAGAAAATTGGGTATTATCTCCTCAAAAAGATGTGGAAATTAAAAATGGGGGATAAAGCTCTATCAAAATCGGCTGTAGAGTCCTTAGGGGAGCTTGGGAGAGTCCCTAGGGCCGAAAAAGTGCACAAGGGGTCGGGATAAACCTCTTGGACCAAGTCAAAGTGCATGGGAGGATAAATAGGATGTGGTTATGGAGGCCAGAGATCTCTGTCCTTGTCGCGTCAGATCGCAGGGTCGCGACTAGAGACGCGACGGTGCGGGGTAACGCGACAGCATTGCCCACGTGCATGGATAATGTATGGGCTGTCGCGGCGGCCTAACCCGTCGCGACTAGAGTCGCGGCGCCACGATGCGTCGCGACAAGGAATCCGAATTATTTTGGATTATTCTCTTTAACCATGATAATTATTAAAATTTTCATGTTAAATATCATACATATAGTTGATTTTAGATAGTCTTCGTCCATAAATAATGTGCCATTTGACTTTAATTTTAATTTTATCCATAAATAGATTTTGAACACTTTAGTTAAATCATTGGATTAGAAAATACATGTTTGCATTTAATTATTTCTTTCCGAATAACTAATTAGGTTTATATTAAAAGATTTTTAAATAATCCTTGTCGCAATAAAAACTTTGTAAATATCTTTTAATAGTAGATAGATTTAAATTTTTAAATAAATAAGATTTTCATTTTACCTCACCCAAATAAATAAACATTTTTAAACATTTCACCACATTTTAATACTCACCCAATCTCATTAAATCAATTTTAATACCTCCCATCTCATTAAATAAATAATACCTCACCCTACCCAATTCCAACACGCACATGCCCCATAGGTCCCTTATGCTTTCTTCATTAGAATAGGTCATGCACAATTTTTTTTATTGTTCTTTCTTCTTAACAGGTCGCTTGGAAGCCTCTGGTGTTCGGCGATTTGGGGCTTGTGAAGGCCAGGGCTGGTGCTTGGCGGTGCTGAGCAAGGGAGGGCATGGCGGTTTGGAGCTGAGCGCGGTGTGCAGAGATCCGGTTGTGCTGGGCAGATCTGGCGGAGGCATGGCGGGCTTGGTCCAGCTGAGGTGGCAGACATGCAGGAGGCCATGGCGGTTTGGTGGAGCTCTGGTGATGTGAAGGCGTGGCGGGTTGGCGGTAGATGGCAGATTTGGGCACGGCGCGGTTGTGCTGGGCAGATCTGGTGGAGCTGGGAAGCGGCTGTGTACAGGCTGGCGATGGCTGGCTCGTGTGAAGCATCAGGCCGGTGATGGTGTCCAAGGCGCGGTGCTGGGCGGTTAGCGATGGAGTGTGTGGTTGTGCAGAGACCAGGGCTGGTGGCCAGATGGGTTTGTGCAGATGTGCAAGGGCTGCTGAGGTGGCCGATGGGAGCTGCTGCGCTGGCTGGTGCGATGCAAGGGAAGCGGACCTGCTGAGGTGGCCGGAGCCATGGCTGCTGGTTCGTGCAGAGCAGGGGCGATCCAAGCTCTGATGTGCGGTGTGAAGACCTGTGCGAGGCGGCCAGCAGGTGTGCTGGCTGGTACGTGCAGATCTGGAAGCAAGGCGCCCGAGCATCTATAAAAGCGACCCCAAGGTCCAGAGCAAGGGGGTCTTCGCTAGTTGGTAGGATTTTTCTTAGTTTTTTTTTATTCCCATTTTACTTGTATTTCTGGTTCTTTGGTGCAGAGCAATTGGGTGCTCTGCAGTAGGAATCTCTTAGGATTTTAGTTTTCTTCTGTATTTTCTTTGTTTGAGCAGTGCTTTGAGGGATGTGAGGATTGTTGGGAGGGAGACGAGTTGGAATTTTTTTTGAAGATTTTTTTAGTTCTTGCTTTCTACTCTTCCACAGTTCAGATGTTAGCCAGTTCAGATTTTAGTTTAACTCTTGCCATTTCTTCCTGTATTTTCCTTTCAAGCAAAGCATGCCAGGGTGGCTGGTTCGATTGTTTTTGGATTTTAATTTTAGTTTATATTCTTCCGGAGAGTAGTGCTGTGAGAGATTCCAGTTGTTCAGCATTTGGGGGAATTTTATTCCATTTCTTCTGATCTGTTCTGTGAGGAAAGACACCAGAATTGTTGCTGCTATGTTGTTCTTGCTGTTGGGAGCTGCTGTGAAGGATTCGGGGGTTTCTCCCAGTCTAGTTTCATCCAGTTCTGCTAAGTGAGTTAGTTGCATTTCTCCTGGGTTTAGTTCGTTTCCTTCTGTGCAGATTGTGAGGGTGATCCGGGGAAATTATTGTTCAATTTTGCGTTTACTTGTTTCGATCCATTGCAATTGTTCAGTTTTTTTTTCTTTCTATTTTTTTTTTGTTCTTAGTGGAATTGAGCCAATGCATTTGTTTAGTCTTCTGTTCTTAGTTTAATGGTTGGATTGAGAGAGTTCGATCCATTTGACTTTAATTTCTCATTTCAATCATGCAATTTCTTCTGTTCTTGTGAGATGTGAGTATTTCTGCTGAGTTTGCTTCTTTTCTGTTGGCTTTGGATGGGTGCGAACTGAGGACCTCTTTCTTCGTCCTTTCTTCAATTGAGAGGTTCCAGAAGCTCTACTGCTGGGAGGAGGTTTCGGCCCCAGGGGATTGGGAAATTAGTTTGACTACTTTTGCTTTCTCTTCTGTTTTGGAGGGCGATAGAGTAGAAGTTCTGCTGTCTTCTGTGTCCTGTGGAGGTACCGGAGGTAGCGGAGAGCAGTTAGCATTTGAGAGATCAGAGAGTTTGATTCCTTTCTTTTTTTTTTATTCTTGGAGATTTCTATTTTGATTACTGTTCTTCTCTCCACTCGACAGATCGAAAGTTTGATGTGCAGTTTATATTTTACTTTTTATTGATTTGTTTCATCCCTCGAGCTGTGAGGGTACATTGATACCAAGTATCTTTCCATTCCAATTAAGCTGGTTCTTTCATTAAATTTGATCTGTCAAGTGTGAGGGATTTGATCGGTATTCTTTACACATTCACTTTTAATACATCGTCGATAGAGATTTCAAGTCAAGGTAGTTAATTCGAGCTCTATTCTGCCTCTCCGTGGATATGACCTGTTCTCACCATTGTGCTAGTTCCTTTTTGTGATTTTAATTCTGTGAGACAGTTTAGAGGAGGTGAGCTTGTTGCTATGTGCAAGGAACTCTAGACAACGGAATTGCACAATCAACAATGCGCGCGTTCAAACCACATGCTAAAATAGGAGTCAAATCCTCTAAGGACTCTCTCAAGTGATTGATTTTGGGATTTCAAGGCATTTTTAGTGGATTAATGGGCTCAAATCAAGGCAAATGATGGGCTCAAGGTGAGTGACCATTAGGGGCCCACTAAGATAGCAAGAAATGTGGTTCAACCCATTAGTCATAATCGGGTGTCTACAGTATTTTTGACTAAATTTTAATTGGTATAATATTTCAGTTTTCGTAATTGATTTGAGCATGTTTTAAATTGGTAGTCTTCAGCTTCCAGTTATTTTTAAAGGTACCAACAACATATTGTATGAACCATATGTGCAGGGAAAGGAGGTTGCGTGTCAGGTTTTGTTCACTTACTCACTGCCTCAGCAGGTTATTTTTTTGTCCATCTCTTTTTTTTGTGTCTACTCCTTATTCATTCTATATAATAAAACTGATTCCAATAAATGCACATGATTAATCAGCATTCAAATTAATATGAAATGTTCAGAAATTTAATGTGCTTATTTTCCTAATATATATATAGTTTGTATAGTTTGTATATTGTGGGTTTCATACTTTTTTGCTCTTAATTTAGTCTATGCCTTATCAACTGAAATCTAGATTGCTTTTAGCACATCCTCAACATATTAATGCAGTGCAATATCCTTTCAACATAATGCCTTAGAGAGCATAATACACCCTAGAGAGCATAATGCACAACATCTATGCTTAACAATACCTACTGTAGAAACCTTGATTCTGGTATCTAATATGACTGGAAAGCGCAAAGGAAGAGATGTGACATTAGCTAATGCCCATCTCTGAACTGAAAAAGATTACACATCTTCCAGACAATATTCAGCACCCTACAAAACCAGACATTGATGAACCCTCAAGGCCACTCACAGTCACTGCCAGCTCCCAAAGCACTGCCAAAAGATGTAGAGGAAAACATACACCTTGCTGCTCTACCCTTTCACAGGTTTCAAATGGTTTGGCGTTAAAAAGTAGGGCCGGTCAAAATGTAAAGCATGTCAGAGTAAAAAGGTATCAAAAAGGAAAAGGACTAAAAAATCTACACAAGAACAATTCCTATTTCATGTATAAATGCATAGGACACACTCACAATGAGAGAGAGACAAATCATGGATACTTTGCTGTAATTCCAAGTTTGATCTTTTCCCTTGCCTTGGTGGGTGTTAAACAATAATCTGAACCGGCATAACCCAAAACTCTTTTTTCCTTTTTGCACCACACATTGATGAACTACTTTGTCTTAATGACAGTTGTAAAAGCTTCATCTTTTTTATGATGACATACCAGAGCACCGGCGGTAACATTCTTTTTGGTGATTGTGAGAGTGTTTCTTGACCAGTGTGGAGGAAAGATGCTGCCTGTGTTGCTGATCAGCAAATGAGGAAACATTCTTGAAGAGGGGGGCAGAGACATAACTGCAAGATTCTAAGTGGATGGGTAATAATGTGGGGAGCAGGAAGGGACTTGGATTAGGACAAGGATGGATTAGACAAACCCTTTATTCTTTTATTATTCTTTTCCTTAGGAGGAGGGATGGTCTAAAAATTGATGTCATTTTGAATGTGAGTTGCCTAGAACAACGTTCTAATTTAGGGGTTATATTGAAAAAGTAAAGAAAAGGGAGAGTGTGGACAAAAGGTACAAGGGATAAATATGCAGCAGTATAGCAGTAACATTCATCCCCTTAGAAGGAGACTATATGGTTGCCAGATCGTTATATTCATTCCCTTTTGAACAATAAAATTGTATAGCAGTAACAACAGTTCAGAAAAAATTATAAGGAAAATCAAAACATACAAGGGATAAATATGCATCAGTTCCAACAAGAAAACAAAAGAGATCCATCCAAAGTACTGTCCTAGATTTGGACTCACATCAACATAATTCCCATCTAACCCAGGTGCATGAGGGCATTCAATGTTTGTATTAGCTTCAGAAGTAGCACAAGAGCTGCATTTTTGTTGGGAGTTTAGATGTTCTGCCCATTTAATTATTTTATCTCCAGTTGAGAGTTTAGATGGAACCCCAGGTAGCCTTTATAAAGAGGAATGAACATCCCCAGTTATGAACTCCATATCCAAAAACTATTATATGCCCAAAAATTTCTGAATAGATTCTCCATGAGTTTTCCTTCAAGATTTTTTATGTCTGCCTATATAGTGAATGTCTGTCATCTTCTTTACTCTATGCATTTTTATTATTCTATATTACTCACTTAATTTTAAATATATGACTTTTCAGATTAACAGAAAATTATATTTTCACAGGTTAATGTAGATACCCGATTCTGACTTATAAATTGAACCACATTTCTTGTTATCTTAGTGAGCCCCTAGTTGGTCACTCACCTTGAGCCCATCATTAGCCTTGCTTTGAGCCCATTAACAACCCAATTTCCATGAAAATCTCATCCATTATCTTTTAAAGAGTCCATGAGCCCTAATGATCATTATCCTCCTATGTGATTGGCCAATAATTCAAGAATAATCAATTTTCTTTAACGCGACGGGTCGTAGCGCCGCGTTACTATCGCGACCCCTTTGGCCGCCGTGATAGCCCATGCATATCCATGCACGTGCCCCCATTGTCGCGTTCTTCCTGGCCGTCGCGATCATGCTTGTCGCGCCCCTACGATGCGTCGCGACTTCAGCCGCGTGAGCTGGCCTCCGCAACCACCTCCTATTTATCTCCTTAAGGCCTTATCTCTATCCTTTTGAACCTCCCAACCCCCATGGCCGCGGTTTGGGGCTAAGGGTCTCCTTGGGAGTCTCCCTATGACTCTACCCACGAGTTTTAATGAGATTTATCCTCTCATATGGGTATTTATCACCGAATAATGGGATTTTGTCTCTCATTTTCTATATAAGCAAGCCCATTTTCTTTAGAGAATGGGGACCCCGAATTTCACCGCGAAGGGCTGCCAAATTTTCTGTGAGCTGGACTTAGCTCGAAATCAACCCTTCCTGCCTTATTTCCACACATTCTTCACACCAAGCCATGACGATCTCTTCATCAATGGAGCTTGGTGAGTGAAGAGGGCGACCCCATCATCTCTCCTCAGCATCTGGAGCATCAGAGGACGTCCACCACGCCAGGGAGTCGCCCCATACGGGGCTCCTTCTTTCCTCTTCCTTCTTCCTCTTCATTTCATGCATGTCTCTTATTTTTCTTACATAGGACTCATTTCCCTTTTCTTCCCACATTTTCCATACACCCAAGGGGTTTAAAACCACCCCCAGGTCTGTTCCCACCATGCTCCATCTCTTCTTTTCATTTTTGGATGGATACTATGATTAATATGTTCTAACAGGGTTCTTTTCCTTATTTTCGTTGTTTTGGAAGGCACTCAAGCAAGATCTCACGAGGAGCTCTTGTCCTCTAGCCGGCCGGAGGGTAGGAAGAAGGTCCTTCCACACTTCTCCCGTGCTGTAGAGAACGCGACCGAGGAAGGCGACGCGACAACGAGAACACACCCCTATCGGACGTCGCGACACCAGCTTCATCGCAACGGGGTTCCCCGTCGTGACCTCAGGTCAGTAAGATGTTCTCTCTCCTTTTCCTAGACTAGTTAGCCCATGTTATTTCTATTCTTAGGCAACTATCTAGGTGGCGATCACATCCTTTTTTCCATGTCTTTATATTGAGCATATATTTGCATGTATTGGGGGGTGCACAATCCCCGTGATTACACCTTTTGGCGATCACGGTGGGACCTTCAGTGCCACCCTCGTGAGTCTAGTCTGCTTGCTTGCCATGTTTCCTTGTTTAGATATCTTTTTAGAGCCCTGTTAGGTTGTTGTTGTTTTATTTTCTGCGTTTCTGTTCTCTGTTCGATTCGTGACGTATCGTGGGGACGTGATACGATCGCGTCGTTAGAAGAGGACGCGACAGCAGGTCAGTGCCTCTCATCTTTTGTCTGCCTTATTCTGATCATATGAGTTCTTGTATGCCTGTTCCATGCCTCTTTGCCATGCGTTCTCATGTTTTTGGGTGTTAGAATCCTGCTAGGGTTCGAGTTTTTCCTCTTCCTTTTATTGTAAGTTTTTGGGCTCTGTCACGGTAGCTCCTGAGGATGCAACCAGGCCTCACCGTGGAGGAACGTCGCGTCTACGGGTATGCTTTGTTCGTTATTGTTTTAATCCATGTATTGATTTCTGAGTGATTCATGACCTCTACTAGGTTAATCTGGTGACTTCATGCTTATATCATGTGCTAGGTTAGTCTGTGTGCTTTGTATTTGTGACTGACTGCTGTTCTTGGGACTCTATTAGAATTGCGGCAGGCCTTCCTGTCGCGATAGGGTCGCGGTGTACCCGGTCATCGCGACTCTGCCCGAGACCTGTTGGTCATCCTGTTTGGTTATTAGTTACCTTGCATACATCTTGGGCACTTAGGCCCGTGCATACACTGTTAATCCCACTGTTTAGGTTACCTTCCTTTGATGAGTGGGTCCTCTCACCTGCGAGCACTCGTGGGCTGACCAGGACCGCCTTCTGAGGGCCTCCGTAAGTCCTGGTGACCGTACACACGTTGCGGTTCACCGGGCTGGTTTTACCTGTCGCCCCTTAGTTTGAGCCGCCCCCACGCGTGAGTTGTGTGTCTCCCCTAGTTGCACCGGAGGACTTGAGTTCACACCTATTAGGGTCCCACTTGACCAAGTGGCTTTCTATTAATTTATTCATTTAAAAGTCATGTGCAAACCTCAAAATTTAGACCATAATCATGATAACTTGAGTGCTCCTTCTTATCTCACAGTCCCTTCATGTTGTGTTAAAGTCTAGGTTTGGTTGGTCTATGTTATCTCCCCTAAATTTCCTAGGGGCGGTGCATGAGTCATTGTCTAGGTAGATCGAGTCAGTCCCCTCCAACCATTGTATTATATTACAATCCTTTGTTCAACATGGACCAATTCCGGGTCCTTGCCGATGATGTTCTACCCATTGGGCTCCTTGAGGATGTGGCCCAAACCTCTACGGCTGTCCACTTCGGGCACATCCAGCCCCCTCTTGTCATTGGAAATCAATCCCGCCCTCCTTCTTATAGAGGGGTAGATGACCCCCATTCTCAATTTAGTCAGCTTCTTCCTCATCTTAGTCTGGACCAAGTCTGTGAGTTTCTGGCCGCTGCCAAAGGCAAACGACCCTTGTATCCACCTACTCACAATTCAGCCCAACAAACGGCCTCCTCTGCCCCCGCTATTTCAGCACCACATGTACCTTCCATTGTGGCAGACCCCACACCCCTCTGTCCTCGGGCTATTCATTTTTCGGAGCCTAGCTACCTTCCAGCATAGGAGGTTCGGCCCAAGTCCCCTCCAATGTCCTCTTTCTATCAGGCCGAACCTTCTCACCTTCCCCGCGAAAGGTCCTATTTGTTGGAGCAATCTCGCTCCCTCATTCATTCTCACCATGCCATGTCCCCCTTCGACTTCCTTGTGGAGTGAACAACCATGAAGAGGGAGCTCCACGACCTCAGTAGACAAATAGACCGTCGGAAGGTCGCTGACATCCCCCTCCCATCATTCCAGCATCTCTGGTTCCACCCCAGTCGGAACTCCCTGTCTATCGACGGTACTCTGGGGTAGGGGACCCTTACGTACACTTGACGGATTTTGTATATGAGTCTGCACCGCACAAGTATGACCGCCATCTCATGGCATACTTGTTCAGGAAATCGTTGGATGGTCCAGCCCTTGGATGGTTTTACTCTCTGCCACCTGAGGAAGCCGAAGATTTCCGAATTGTACAAGAAAGGTTCTTACAGCAATTCCAAGATCGGGTTGGACCCGAATATTCATTTGTTGATCTAGTGGCCGAAAAGATGAAGGCCGATGAGGAATTTTTAGCCTACGCCAACAGATGTCGTTCCCTTGCTGCTAAGGTCCGTTGCCCAATGCCCGAGAAGAAAAAGTCAAGTTGCTGATCTCCAATGCCACTCCCACCTACCAGGCCATCCTAGCCATGAACAACATCACCACCATGCACCAGTTATATAGCCGAGCCCGTTTCATCCAAACCCAGCTTAAGGACTCGCCAATTCACTCCATGTTTGAGACCCCTAAATCTCGTTATCCTAAGAAGCCCCAAGGCCCAGTCACTGAAGGTGTCCAAATAATGAGCAAGTAGGTGCGGTGAACAACCCTCAAGGCCCGGCAAGTAGGTCTCCCTACACTCAGCAGCCCCAGCAACCATGGAATAACAATAGACAGCCTCCTCCTCATGGCCAAAATCCTCCACAAGATCAGCGCCAATACAACTAAGTCCCTCCCCCGCAGAATGGTTTTGCTCCTAGAAAGCCCAATGGGCCTAAAAGAGCTCAGTAGCCTCCTTTGCCAGAGACCCTAGCTGATATTTTTGCAGCCCTCATGTCCTTAAATGCTCTTAGACTCCCTCCTGAGAAGCCGAACTGGAATATGGCAGCAGACCAGATGAAGTACTGTATGTACCATCGCCATCTAGGCCATAATGTGTCGAACTGTTTCCAATTCCGGGATATCATATAGATCTTCATGAACAAAATCAGATTGATTGGGCTGAGATGAAAAGACTGATCCAACACTGAGGGACCAGCAGGGTCAAAGACAGCAGCAACAACAGCAGAGGCAACAGTAGCCGCAACAACAATTCCAACAATAGAAGCAACAATTCCAGCAGCCTTTCCAGCAACAATTCCAACAACAACAACAACCCCAACAACCGGCAAATGACCTCGGCATAATTCGCAATCCTATGCCGCAACATCAGCCTGCTCCGAACCACCAACCTGCTCCACCACCTCCTCCTCCTGCCCAAGTTAATCCAGTCATACACCACCCACCACCAGAAGCCGCATGGGCCTTCGATGATGAACACGAAGTGGGTCAACTCTTGGCCATTTCCCATACCACCCCTGTTTCCGCTACATCTATATCCACCACACCCACCATTGCCACCATTACCTCGCCGCTCTACAGCTCCCCCGTCATACAACCCGTTGTCCCTTCGCCTATCAGCATCCCGTTCTCCCATACGCCAGCGCCACTATTACCCAACCCTTCCATCCTTGACACCACTCCTCCTCCACTCCATCATAACCTTGCCCTGCGGAGCGGGCGTATGTTTCACCGAATGTACCCAAATGCATCCGGGTCTATGTCGGGTCAGCAAACCCATCCCTCCAACAGTTAGCAGCAGCAACAGGATGCCGATGAGTCAGATCCGGTTCCGGGAACTCAATATGACATTTTGAAACACTTGGACCAAACTCCAGCAAAAATCTCCATCCTTGAGTTAATCAAGAGGTCACACACCCACCAAGATGCCCTGAGAGCATTTTTGCAAAGGGTCATGGTAAGTGAAGACATGAACCCTGACAACCTGCCTTATGTGCTCTCTATTGTGAATAAAGGACCGACAATTACCTTTTCGGATGGTGAGTTAGCCCTCCTGAGGCTAGAAGAATGCCCTTGTGTGTAACCCTTACCATAAACAAAGTGGCCATTGATGCAGCATTGGTCGATACAGGGGCCTCTATTAATGTATGCCCACTGAGCACCTTGAGAGCTTATAACATCTCTGAGCGCTGCTTGCAGCCCACTCCTACAATGGTGGCGGCTTATGACAACTCTCGGCAAGCCTTCCACGACCTTATTTCTCTACAGGCTAAATTAGGGCCACTTGTTATGACTGTGGACTTTTATGTGCTGGATATCGATCCCACTTACAATGCTATCCTAGGCCGCCCTTGGATCGAAGCATTAAGGGCAGTGCCCTCCACAACTCATCAATGTTTGAAATTCCCCTTTCAAGGGCATAGTCAAAGTCAAAAGTGCAGTAACTACTCACACTGTGGAGGCTATAGAGAATATCATGCCGTCAGTCTGGCCATCTAATAAGCCTGTCATCTCAGTGCTCGATATAAATTTCCCATGGGCTTACACCTTCTCCTCCAAGCGTCTGATTGTGTCTCCATCATTGGCAGCCATTAGAAAGCATACGTCAGCAAATACCAAAGGCTGGTATATCATGTTCATGATTGGCTATCAGACAGGAAAAGGTTTGGGAACCCATCTCCAAGGGCGGACCAAGGTTGTCACTGGCATAAAGAAATTTACAAAGCATGGTCTAGGATACGCAGAATGGGCAGTATTCTCATCCACCTCACATTCAAGCCCCGGACCTCTTACCTGGACATTATATGACCAGTTTGTCAGAGGACCCGTACAACCTGGGTATAACACCACAGTGGACGAGGCACCTATGTCAACCTATCAAATCCTAGAAGCTCATCGGCCAAGCAAGAAATGGAAGCCAGAGATGGAGATAGTGGATTCAAATATTGAAGACTTAATCCCTGCAGTGAGTTTCCTATTCAGGAAGGACAGCAACACTCCGCCATCAGAAGCAAAAGAAGAAGAGCAGGGCCTTGAAGGCCTTGTTTCATCAGTGAGTCGTTTGTTCGTCGAGGACAGTGTGGCACAGCTGCCAGTAGTGATAGAATCAGCATCAGCAATCACCACCAAGCGACAGTTGCTTGGACTTGGTGAAAAGTTTGAAACCATGAACCCCATCAACCCAATAACAGAGTTATGGCTAGGGTATTCCCAGCCATTCAATCATTTTGTTTCTTCCATATTTGTTTATAAATTCACCTCCATCCCTTTTTCCCCTCCCACTATTCTCCAGTTCTTTCCCGACGCTCTCGAAGTGTTAACCTCCTCTGTACCTTCTTTCACCGTCTCTTTTAATGGCTCGGTTCTATCCTTCTCTCGATGCCTTCGCTCTTAGGAGGGTTAATTTCCTTTCTTAATATGTTGCATTAAAAAAAATGCCTCCTCTCTTCCTCATTTCCCATCTTTCCCTTGCCCTTCTCATCAGGCGGCGATCCCCGCCTTTCCCCTTTCTCTTTCAGCAGACAGCAATACCCATCCTTCTCCTTTCAAACACCAATCTCCCGCTGCAATTCTCATCCGCGGACGGCGATCCCATCCCCTCGCCTTCTTGCTCTCGATGGAGATCCCTGTCACCTTTGGATTTCAGACGCCGATCCCCGTCCCGTCGCCTTCCTGCTCTCGACGGCGATCCCCGTCACCTCTTGAATAGCAATCCCGGCCCCACCTCCATCTTGACTCATGACGGCGATCCCCGTCATTCCCCACCTTCTGCCTTCTGCTGTCCAATTCCCCTACTCTTGACGGAGATCCCCGTCACCCCCGCGCTTTTCTCTGCTTTGACGGCAATCCCCGTCACCCCCTTTTTTTTAATTGGCGGTGATCCCCTCCTTTTCTCCTTCGACCCAAGCTGCGGTCTTTGCCCACTGACCACCATGGTCATTTTGGGCGATTTGGGTGAGGGGCCTTCTGTTCCCCTGCACCCCAAGTTTGCTACAGGCACCCTGAGCTCAGGTGGCCCGCCTCTTCCTTCAAACCCATCGGAGGGTTTCTGCGGCCCCACCGCGCCTGTTCCTTTCCATTCCAATAAATCTTTGGACCCTTTTCCCGAGCCTTCTGTAAATATCAAATCTAGTTTAGATTCAAGGGTAGGATCTAGCAAGTCCTCGTCCCCGTCTAGGAAGAAGAAGGGTAGTGGCATACCCCGTAGGTATCTTCTAGACCTGGTGCAAAGGTGTGGCGCACTTCTAGCTGTTGAAGAATTCGTCCAAGAAGCGGTAATTCTAAACATAGAAGCTCAACACGTGGAGAAAGGGCTAGACAATGGATTCGGAGTATATGAGATCTTAGCCGAAGATGACCTATTAGATGAAGATGATTGTGAGATAGAGGACACTTCCGAGATGTATGCGAGTGGTATGAAAAGATTTGATGAACCTACCTCGGCAATAGACGAACCCACCAAAGAGGTTAACGTGGGAACAGAAGATGACCCTAGGCTCTTGACCATAGCTTCCGGTCTCCCTCCTGAGGAAGAAGAGGTGCTCATAGAAATGCTGAGGGAGTTTAAGGATTCTTTTGCCTGGTCTTATGACGACATGCCCGACATTGACCCCAAATTGGTAGAACATAGGTTAATCTTGAAACCAGGGGCAGTTGCCATTAAACAGAAGCTAAGGAGGTTTCTCCCCCACATTGCTTTGAAAATGAAAGAGGAAATTGACAAACTACACAAAGCTAAATTCATCCATGTAGTCCTCTATCCATTGTGGGTGGCGAACATAGTCCCAGTAATGAAGAAAGACAGAAGGGTGCGGATTTGCATAGACTTCCAGGACTTGAATAAGGCATGTCCAAAAGATGATTTCCCTTTGCCTCACTTGGATTTCTTAATTGATAATACCACTGGGTATGAGACTCTATCATTCATGGATGGGTACTCAGGCTATAATCAGATTCGTCTAGCCCCGGAGGACCAAGAGAAAACCTCCTTCACCACACCCTGGGGAACTTATTGCTACGTGGTCATGCCGTTTGGATTGAAAAATGCCGGCGCCACTTATCAAAGGGCGATGTTAGCTATCTTCCATGACATGATTCATATTGATGTTGAGGTCTACGTGGATGATATTGTGGTGAAGTCTCGAACTCGAAGAGAACACTCCTCTGTGCTTGCCAAAGTATTTCGACGCGCACAAGAATACCAATTGAAGATGAACCCAAAGAAGTGCGTGTTTGGGGTTTCTTCAGGCAAATTGCTAGGTTTCATAGTCAGCAAATGGGGGATTCAGATAGACCCGCACAAGGCCAAGGCAATCAATGAGATGCCTCCTCCTAAGAACATATCTGAGCTTCGAGGTTTGATTGGTTGGCTACAATTCATAAGGAGATTCATATCTCAGCACTCTCAAAGATGTCGCCCTTTCTATGAGCTGTTAAGAGGAGGAGCCAAATTTGAGTGGAATGCTAAGTGCCAAGAGGCCTTCGATGAACTCAAGAGCTATCTTATGAATCCGCCCGTGCTACAGGCGCCTGTCCCAGAGAAACCCTTAATCCTATATCTGTCGACTATTGAGGACTCCATAGGAGCTGTCCTTGCACAACATGATGACTCTGGCAAAGAGAGGGCGGCCTATTACCTATCTAGGCTCTTCAATCCTTCCGAGCTAAACTCACCACAATGGAGAAAACATGTGCAGCGCTAGTGTGGGTAGTGCATAAATTGAAACACTACTTCTTAGCCCATAAGGTGAGTTTGATTTCTAGAATGGATCCTATTAGGTATCACCTAGAGAAGCCAGTCCTCGCCGACAGAATGGCACGCTGGCAGAGCTTCCTATCTCAATTCGATATCACCTTTGTAGTCCAGAAGGCTATAAAAGGATATGCCATTGCTGAGCACCTTGCTCACCTCCCTCTTCCCAAGAGTGACATGGTTCAAGAGGATTTCCCCGACGAAAACCTGTCACTCATCTCTCCCGATCCCTTCTGGTCACTCCATTTTGATGGAGCCCTCAATTCTAGAGGACGAGGCATAGGTGCTGTCTTGCTTACCCCAGAAGGGATCACCATTTCACTTGCCTATCAACTCAAGTTCCCTGCCACCAACAATATCTCCGAGTATGAGGCTCTCTTAGATGGTCTAAAGCTTGCCTATCTCTTAGGCGCACGCCATCTCAATATCATAGGAGACTCTCAGCTCATTCTTCGGCAAGTCCTTTCTACCTACCGCACTCGTGATCCCAAGCTCAAGCCTTATCAGATCTGGTCACGCTTCTAGCCAAGCAGTTCCGCAAGCTCATCTACATTCATACTCCTCGCTCTCAGAATATCCTGGCCGATGCCCTGGCATTCCTGGCCTCCTCTCTCTCTTTCCCTCTCAGTCGCAGTGCTGAGACAATCACTGTGCAAAGGTTAGAAGCGCCCACACTCAGGATCCTTGGTTCATTAACCTTACGAGCTCATTGGTGTTGAAGGCAGAGAGAAAGGAAGCAAAGGAGATAATGCTCATAGAACTAGGAGAAATGATGGAAGAAGAAAGGCCGTGGTATCACAAGATCGAGTAATACTGCAAGGACAGTACCTTCCCCGAAGAAGTCGAAGCTAAAGATAGGCGAGCCATCCGTAGAGCGGCGTTAAGGTATACCATCGTCGGAGAAGTGCTGTACAGACGCGCTCTAAATGGAATGCTCCTCAGGTGTCTGTCGGATGAAGAAGCCTGGAAGGTAGTGGAAGGATCTCATTCCAGTGAATGCGGTGGGCATGTGAATAGCCAATGTTGGCTAAGAAGATCCTTAGGTAGGGCTACTACTGGCCAACCCTAGATGAAGACTGTGCCATCTACGTCCGTAGGTGTGTTATGTGCCAAGTCCATGCGACAAAATCCATGCTCCATCCTCCTCTTTGCATCCACTATCTTCCCCTTGGCCTTTCTCCATGTGGGCCTTGTTATTGTTGGCCCCCTTGGTGATCCTAATGCTCAAATCAAATAGAAATCATTCATTCTCACTGCTATTGAGTACTTCACCAAGTGGGCCAAAGCTGAAGCATTTTTAGAAATCAAAGGTTCAACTGTGTGCAGGTTCATCATGAAGAACATCATCTCGCGGTTTGGAGTACAAAGTGACTTCATCACCGATAACGGGCCGCAGTTCATATCCCAGGAACTTCACAATTTGTGTAAGAAATTTAATATTGCTTTGCATCATTCGTCTCCATATTATCTGCAGGGCAACGGTCAAGCCGAAGCCACAAACAAAACACTTTTGAAAATTCAAAAGAAACTTGTGAGTCCCATAAATTTGCTGATTGGCCAGAGAAATTGATTGAAGCTCTATGGGCCTACCGTACCTCCATCCGCACGCCCACTGGGCAAACTCCATTTTCACTTACTTATGGGATGGAGGCGGTATGTCCACATGAAATTATCATTCCTTCACTAAGGGTACAATTGGATAAAGAACTTAATCTCGACGAACGTCGGGAGGCGTTGCTTACACAATTGGAACTCTTAGACGAACGGTGTATTGCCGCGGCCGATCATGTACTTTCATATCAAAATAGGCTCTCAAGATCTTTTCAAAAAAAGGTGATTGAACGCAAATTCCAACAAGGAGACATGGTTTTAAAGCGAATTTTCATAAAACCTGGAGGTCCTAGGTCCAAGTTGCAAGCTAATTGGGAAGGTCCGTACGTCGTTAAGGAAGTATACCCGGGGAACGCGTACAGGCTGATAAATGATGATGGTGAGGAGCTCTTTTACCCGTGGAATGGTTTGTATTTGAAAAGATTCTACCCTTAATAAAAGGTTATCTATAGGGGCACCCTTTGCTAAAAGAGCATTGACTATTTTGAGCTTCTCATCCTTTATGATTGTCGGATCACTCCTAAGTTTAGTCACCACACACTACACGCCACCCATGGCCGAAGTCCCTTAGACAAGAGTGCTCCGGCTAGCCTTTGCGTAGGAGGGGTATAGGTCTGTTCTCTTCTTATTCGGACAAAAGTTTAGGGGTAAAAGGATTGATTGGTTTGTAGACTAGGTAAGGGGGAGTTGATCATGTGCAAATGAACTCTCAAATAGAGATGGTCTATGAAGATGTGCAAAAGAAATATGCAATAAAAAAGAACAAATGAGTCAAAATATGAGGAATAGGGGCATGTCAAAGAGTGGCAGTATAGTTCCCCTCGGGATGCCCTTGAGCCCGGTCGTACGCATGCCCTAAATAAATGACCATAAAGTCTCTGGACAACAAACGGATTTCACATGAAACACTCCCCCTAACCGGGTCACACAAACCGACACCCTGCACCCTTACGCCATGTCTTTCTACCTATATGTCTTCCTGTCTTCCTAAAAGACTGAATTCCCCTCTACACCTGGTCTATGTAGGAACACTGATGACTAGGGGAATCCGCTATGGGAGGTCCAAGAACAAATGCACACTGCACCTAGGGGTTGTTCGAAAGTCATAAGAAAGGAGACTCATAATTGCTTGCTCAAATGCGAAGGGTACCATTACATAAAACCCCAAAAATCTAAAAAAAATCAGAAAACCCCAAAATCCAAAAAATCAGAAAACCCCAAAATCCAAAAAAATCTAAAATTCCAAAAAATTGTAAAATCACAAAATCCAAAAAAAGCGATGCACATATCATTTTGTTTTAGCATGCATTATTTCTTTTAATTTCCCGCCTATTTAATAAGGCTCAGCCCTTGACTATCACGAAGATCAAATCACCCTTTATTTAGAGCAAGGGGATGAGCCAAAGAGTAGATCTAACCTATTTTGCTAAGTGTGCAGGGACAAGAGATTGAAGAACGATACAAACGTTGTACTCAGTTCATTTTCCACTCTCTTTCTTACTCTCTCGTTCATTTGGATCTCATCTCACCCGTGTCAATCACATTCAAATACAATCACAAACACTGACATGAAATCCACTAGTAAGAGCAATATGTAGAAAGATAAGGGGAGGTGACTCACAAGCTCCTCACTGTCCACCACCACTCTCCCCAGATCCCTCACGCTTGTCGGGTGGTGGTGGCATCTCACCACCACCCCGACCACTCCTGGCACTCGCCTCCTCTACGAAGCTCCCCTCCTCCTCCTCATTCCTTCAACGGCCAGAGGAGTCTACTAGATACTGCCTCACAGAGGCACCCGTCGCCCGGCTAGCACCGCTCGCACCGCTCCTGCTCCTGCTCTGGGACTGGCCGATCGTCATAATCATCTCCTGCAGACTCCGAGCTAGAGTCTGCTGCGCGTGCAAGTCGAAGCAAACTCGTGTCAACTTCGCCTGATCCACAGCCGGTCCTTGCATATGCAACCTCGCTAGCTCTGCAGTCATCTTGATCATCTGGAGGGTAGCTGATCTCTCTCTGCTGCTACACTGTCCCTCTCCCTCTCCAGCTCAGCCGCTCGGTCAGTAGCGGTCCTCAGTTCGTCCACCTGCAGGAAGTCAATTCAAGGTCAATATGAATAAAATCTCAATTTTCAAATCACTGGCACACTTACCTGCTCTGCTAATGATGCCTCTGCCTCCTCAGCTCTCCGCAGTGCACCGGCCAGTCGGTCTGCTAGATGCGACTGGGAATCCGCTGCTGCTCTAGAAGAGGAGGCACCTCCCTGTGTCCTCTCGCTCGGTCTAGCTCTCTCCGCTGCACATTTAACATACGTTAGTTTTTTCAAATCAGCTATGAATTTGGTAAAGTGCTGAAGTCTACGTAAGTACTTACCAGCTCCTCTACCTCTCTCTGAGCGGCCTCGCGGTCCTGTACCGCCGAGTGGAGCAGGGCCCGGAGTGAGGCGACCTCTCCAGTCACGTCTACCTGCGAAACATCGCAGCTATCAGCTCAATTCAATCAAAGAAAAATTCAAATAATCTGATGTCCTAGATCTTACCTGTTGCCTCGTGCCTCGGTAGACTTTCGCGCCGTACTTTAAGGAAAATGCCTATAAGTACACGTCGTCCAAGGTGGCCTCCGACCGGACCCACTTTCCCTTGCGCTCCCAGTTAGCTATCTGCTCGTGGGCTCTCTCACGCCAGTCGGTAGTGTCGTGGAGTCCCTGAAACCTCTGACCTGGCCTAGGGGTACGGTCACGGCTAGGAAACTCCACCACACTCTGACGTAGGCCAAGAGACCTCTGAGTCAGATAGTGGTGTAGAGGTGGCACAAGGTTGAGAGCATGGATCCACTCCATCCTACCGAAGTAGGGGCGGGCCAGCTCCAATGAAGGCTGTCCCTCGTCTGTCTCCCTAGGTATGGTTGCAACACCACCAGCACACCAAGCACATATCATTAGTAGTCGGGCAATTGAAAGCAGTTAAAAATGCAATTTAATAAAAACAGTTACATCTATATGGGGATAGGCGTCGATGGCATTTTGGAGGGATGCCAGCTGGTCTCCCAGGGGGTGCGTGTCAGGGCACGACACCCAGCGACGGCGAGGGGCACGATGCCCGGTCGCTCTAGTACTACCCTCCTCAGGCCAGGGAAGTGGAGGTAGGCCGAGACCTGCAAAAGCATGAAGCAACAATTAGACCACATTTGTAATATCAAGAGGCAATTTAAGTGAAGGGCAAGTGAAGAAGTGTGTACCTGGAGGAAGGGTAGAAACCGCTGATCGTTGTCTGCCAGTCAGAGGAGCCCAGCTCTCGAACTCATGCGCCATGAACGCTACTCCCCACGCATAGTCCACCCACCTGCCCTAGGTCCTCCAGCAGTGGCAGGAACCGGCAGTGGACTGGGTCGCCCTCGTGGCAAACAAAAATCTACCGAAGTGGAGGGTGAGGAAGTGACGCAGATCCAAATCTGCCTGTGATCCCAGCTTGCTAGCTAGGACCTCCTCGCAGCCTCTCCTCAGCCGCTGCAGCTGCTCACCCACCGACTCTGCTACCCTCCTCCCAGCCTCTAGCAGACCTAGGCTCTCCTGCAAATCAACCCTAGAGAGGAGGGAAGACCTCTGCCCTACAGTCAAATCTAAAAGCCTATGGGCTAGATCTCGGTAGCAAGGGTAGGTGAACCCGCTCACCGGACGACCATGCACCCTCAGTCCGGTAATCCTACTCACATCCTCCAGGTTGGGGATCATATGTCCCCATGGAAACACGAATGCAGTCACCTCCGTGTCCCACCTGCCGCGCAGGGCCTGGGTAAGAGGGGCATCCGCCCTCATCCACTCTGTTCGAAGAATCTCCCTGAACCCCATCCCCTCAATCCTCTCTCTTTGGAACCCCGGGAAGGCTAAAACACTGCAAAAACTACAATCCAGGAAACCCGGGCCCTCATCTTGCCCTGCAAACACAAAACAGATAGTTAATCAATAAGAGCAGTTAACTTTGGGTTGTTCGGCTGAGGTTGCGGTAGTTTAGTCCACTGTGACCTTGTCGCGTCGTGGCGGTGCACCGCGACCTTGTCGCGTCGGACCTTTGCGTCGTGACACTGTTGCGCCGTACCAATGCACGGCATCAGTATCGCAGCCCGTTGACCCGTCGCGACTACTGGTGTCGTGACGGGGCGACCTGTCGTGTTCTCAGACGCGACCTGTCGTGTTCTCAGATGCGACTTTGGCCAGAGTTCCCCTTGTTTAGGGGCATTTCTCTTGGGCTTTTCGCCCTACATTCGGCCCTCTAGGGGCTTCCCACACATCCATAATCAAAATTGCAAGGGTTATGGTCGGGAAACCTACCTTTTTCATCGCCTCCTCCCGGGCCGCCGCCGTTGCCTCCGCGTTGATTGCCGGGGTTTCCTCCTCCGCCATCTCCACTTCGGGAACCTCTTCAATGGCCGGAGAAGTCTCCTCGCGTCGCCGGGCGGTCCTCGTCGCCGGCCGCTTCCTCCTCCCGTCGTTTGGCGAACCGCCGTCGCCGCCGCCTACGTTGCTCCCTCCCTCCATCGCTAGCACTTTGAGAGAGTGAGAAAGAGAGAAAAGAAAGAGGAAGAGGGTGTAGAAAGGCAGAGGATCGTTCGGGGAGAGATTCGCCGGAGCAGGGAGGTTTGAACGCACAAAGGGGGGAAGAGAAAGGGCTTTGGTGTTTTTGAATCGCCTGTTGGTGCCGCGGCGCTCACAGGCGTCGCGTTCTTATCGCGACGGCTAGGTTGGTCGTGACCTTGTCGCGACCGCCCCCCCCGCGACCTTAAGGCGACATCTGTAGAGGTCGCGACTTTGACAGTGCACACAAATTGAACAAAAGTCAAATTTTTACTAAGTCAAATAATCAAATACATTGTCTAATTTCCCCTAAAATCAATCAATGCTCTTTTCCGCCCTAACTACCACCTGATACAATGTCTATCTATCTAAGCTATCAAGTCTCTAGTGCAACTGGAAGGATCCGCTCCAGCATCTCGAGGTACTCTCGGATCACGTCATCATCCTCGCCCACCTCTGCCGTGATGATGCTCGTGGCACACACCTCCCAGTGGACGATGGCGCTCCGCACGTCCCGTTCATCCTGCTCATCTCCCCTCTTCCTCACTTGAATAGGCGGGTAGTGTGAAAGATAGGGAACCACTGTGCGGGCCACTCCACACTGTAGATAGCAACGGTCTGGGTTATAGAGGGTCAGCGCCTCATTGCCTAGGAGACGAAGAGCCAGTCCAAGGCGCTGTGGTAGGTAGACCGTCCTGTTGTGAAGGAAGCATGGGCGCATGTCAAACTCCTCCACTGTCATGTTCTTGAGGTAATCATGCCAAGCCTTCAATCCTTTGACTTGGGCTGTCTTGCACCATGCCTGGGGAGTCATGTAGAGAGGCGCGCCGATGAATGCAAGGGGATGATGTAGCATGGTCTTGCACTCGGTGGAGAGGGTATTCATGGCCCGGAACTGTATGTGCATGCCCATCCACAGTTTGAGGGCAATGAAGGAGCCGAAGAAGGGACCTTCAGTGGCTGCAGAGGTAAGTAAGTCCAACATAAAGATAACCAAGGAATGCTTGGCCAATTTTCATACCTTCTGAGACGGAGTCAATTATACTCATATTCGCAATGGAGATAGCACCGTCTTCAGCTGGGAAGAGAATGACGCCACAGATGCATATGGTGGCTGCTTTGGCAATAGCAAGATGGTTCCCAGTTTTGCACTTGCACTGGGAGATCACCCATTGGGCGATGGGGAGGAGATGTACCTGCGTCTGGCTGGTCATGGAGTGCAAGTCAGTCTTCTTATTGGTAATTTCCCCGAGGATGCTTCACGCATTGATAGGCACTACTATGTAGGAGAGAGCGACCTCCTCTTCCCTCTGGTACCGTGGGAGACCTAACATTGTCTCCAACTCCTCCAGCAAGATAGTAGCCTCGAACTTAGAGAAAATGAACGTGTGGGTTTGGGGATGCCACAGCTCCACCAACGCCGTAATGCTGTCCCACACATGCACGATCTTATGATATTGCTTGGGTAGCACGAACACAGTAGACAGTCCCCACTCCTTTAAGTGATGAATGGACGAAGGCGGGAGTAGCTCTATCATTGGAGCTTTCCAAGGCACTTTGGAGAATCTCCTCTGGCCAGGAAGGATCTATAGAAGAGTTGAAAAGAGAAGATTGAGAGCGGGGAGGGAGAAGAAGGAAAAAAAAAAAAACAGAGCAGAAAATCAAAGCTAAAGAAGAATAACACTTACTTGAAGTTCTGAGCGTGTGCATATGTGCTTGGGGATGGAGGAAAGCTGCTGGAGCTCAGCATGAGATTCTCGGGCCGCCTTCGGATCGGCATAAGGCGGGATGTCTTCTTGGAAAGTAGAATAAGATCTCTTCATGACTGCAGGAGAGAGAAGACTAAAGAAGAGAGAAGGGGGAGAGAGAGCTGCGGGATTAGCACCCTAAACAACCCTATTTATAGAGCTCTAGGGGGAGCCAACCCATCCTAATCCTGAAATTAAGTGTTAGGATAAGATTAGAAGAGGTCTAGGAGTCCTAATAGAAGTCTAAGGGTCTTAGGATAAAGATAGACACATGTTTTTTGCATTTTCTGAGTTCGGTCAGAGTTGCGACGCTACGACATGATGTGACAAGGTCGCGACATGGCGGGGCGACGCGACTATGTCGCGGACCCCAAAGGCGTCGCCTCTATATCTTGTGTGTTATTTTCCACGATTGTGCATAATATATTTGTTTATTCGATTGTGTTTATGTGTATATTGTCATTGTTGTGTTTGTTATGTCTGTTTGTCAAAAAAAAAATCAGAAAATCGGAACACAGGTAAGTCAGGTAAGTATTCCTTTCCCTACTTGTAGCAACCCTAAATTTTTGGGAAAATAAAAAATTTAAATATTTATATTATTTAATTAGGAAATCAAATAAAAGGAAGATGTAGGAAATCAAATAAGAGGGAATTAAATAAAACCCATTAAAAGAAAAGGAGTAATGGGCTTTGCTATATTGACCCATTACAAATTAGTGGGCTAAAATAGAGATTTTAAAAATGGGAATAATAAGAAAATACCCTAAATTCGGAGTTTAATTATCTCCTAATTGGAAAGGGGTTATTAATGCAATAAAAGTGGCAATTAGAGTTGGAATAGGATTCCTAAACCTACACCATATAGTCTAGCACGAATTTAGATACTATCCTATCCCAATTAGAGATTGGAAAGCAAGAGAGGAAAGGTGGAGTTAGGAAATCTTGGAATTAAGAGGAATTTGAGTAGTAGTAGGAATATGAACTTGTATCTACATAAATACATCTCTTAAACCCTCTTGGCCGACCCTAGATCATTGCCAAAGGTTGTTGGACGTGGAGAAGAGGCCAAGGAGGAGAGGATCTCGTAGGGAGAAGGAGTTCTTGGAGCTTCTTCCTCGTTCTTGGAGGTCTAAGCCCTAGAAGATAAATCGAGTCCAAGGTAGGCATTCTCACGAGCAAAACTAATGAAATTTTGACTGCAGATCGTTCCATGCATCAGGAACAATACCCTCAAGTTTCATAATTTTCCATTGAGCCAATATTTTCTTCTTGAATTTTGAAGTTCTGCAACTCTCATGACCCCGACCCTTCATCTTAAATCTTGTTTTCCATGTACACTCGAGCCCATGCTATGAAACTTTTACTGGAGTTACTGATGGATGTTAGGCATCTTTTGCCCCTAAAAGCCCTAATTTTTATCCATCCTACTGCTCGAATTTATTCTTTGATCTCAATTGTGTACTGTTTCATGTTCGTCATGTTTACAATAAGTGAAGCATGCCAAGATCATGTCCAACTTCAAATTTCTATTTACTGGAAGTACTCTTTATGTCTAGTTTCATTTGCCATTGGTTTCATGATTTTTCGTCATGTATACAATTAGTTATGATTTTCTGAACGACCCTGTATCAAAATCTGATATTTCTGGACCGTAATCCAAGATAGATCAGAACTCTGTTAGGCTCAGGCGTAGACCCTGTGATCGCGACGGCCCGATAGGCCGCGATCACAGGGGCCATCGCGACAGAGCGCTCTGTCGCGATCTGATCACGACAGTACCCATCGTCACGATCTGCTGACCATGCCGTCGCGACCCTCATGCCACCCCGTCGCGATCTGCCTGCCCGAACTGACAAGCCTGTCGCAACCCTTTGCAGGCCCTGTCGCTGCCTGCCCTACCCCTATCGCAATCCTTACTGGCCTATGTCGCCTTCACAGGATTTTGCATAAAAACCCATAAGATTTATTGCTCTCACTTTCTACAATATTCTTACGCCTTTTTAACAGTCACATACACAGTAAGAACACCTGTTCTAAAACGGAGCTATATTGAATGCTTTAAATTACATATTCACGACTTCTTTTCTGTCTATGATTTCTCTTACACATGCACACACATGGACCATCCATATATGACTGAAATCTGGCATAAAATATCTCATAATGTATCTGGAAATTTATTGCAATAAAGTATATTAATTGCCCTATTTTAAAGGACTTGTATTCGTTTCTTGCGTTGTTTATATACCGATATCGACGCTCCACTGTTCTAGAATTCCTCTAGAACGTCGAGCACCTGTTTTCATACACACTTTACTTGGCTTGTGGTGAACTCTCTGTCGGATATTCCTTTCGCCGGACTAGTGAACTCTTGCACAAGGCCTCCGTAAGTCTCCTCTGATCATGGATTCCCACATGGTCGACGAGCCGATTGTACCCTAACACCCATTACCCTATAGAGATCAATATGATCCAAACGGCTATTAGAAGTTCACTCTTACCTTGAATCACGTCGGACCTCTGGACTTGTGCTTAACAGGGCCAGTGGTAGGGTCGCGAGTTCCACCTGACTGCCAACACTAAGTGCGCGTGTTGTGCAACTGTTACTATCGCCTGTTTACTCGTCGCATTACGTGCAATGTCCACTAGCTCTCATCCGTACTCTACTCGCTCGTCCATTCACGTTCACTCTACTTTCTTGTCTATTCATCTAGTGCTCTCATCTACTTCTTGGTACTCTATATTGGCCATTGACTGATTGTCTAAAGATAAACAATATAACCAATGCCTGGCAATAAATAAAGGGCCCGATCTGGTCCTGGGATGTGCACCCGAAAGTGCTAGTGCCCATGGGAGTTAAATGATCAGAGTGTTTGGCATTACAGTCAAGTGCTATCTATCTCGACTATCTATATGACAATCAAAACACAAAACGTGCTATACTCTCTCGATGTCTAGAATGACAAACAAGTACTATACTCGTCGTGCTATTATTATACTTGTGCTAGTTGTACTATGGCCATCCTGCTCTTCGTGCTATACTCGATACTTGTGCTATTTTTAGAAACTATACTCGATCTCGTGTTATTGTGCTATCTGGTTACCTGTTGTGCTATCTCTTGCTATATTTTGACTCTCTTATACCTGCTATCTTTAGATACTCTGCCATTAAATGCGTTAATTATTTAAAGCCTGCTTGAGCCTGAGATTTAAGTCCTACTGAGCGTTATCGCTCACCCTACGTTATTTGATGTTGTGTTCTCAGGTGAGACCGAGGATGACACATACACTCACGAGGAAGGGAATGACCAAGAGTGAAGCTAGGAGTACCCTCGAGTCATTATGTCATCTTAGAGTTGTAGTTAGTTATTTCTATTTATTGCAATGTAATTGGGCCCTATAGAATGGCTCTGACATTAGTGGTTGTAACTAGGCATTGAAAAGTCTTAATGAAATGAATTTGCTTTATCATTATTCATTGTGTAATGGTTTGATGTCTAGTACTCGCTCTATACCCTTTTCTTGCAACTGCCTTCGCGCTCCGATATTCCGCGTCGGGGTGTGACACTACTCCTCGCATTACTATATGGTATTTTATTTATTATATCGCTTCAAGGACCGGCTAGTTCTCAATGTGCTCTGGGATTTGAGTTCCCCTTTACCAAAACAGTGATAATCTAGGTGCACATTGTTAATCGTTGGATAGGTCGTTAAGTCGGGTAAGTTTGGGGAAGATGGATTCAAGCCTGCACTGCGGTTGTGGGTAGTCTCTTGACCTGTTCTTATTTGGCTTAACACTATTATCCTTGATCTATTTTCTATTTTCTCCTTTTCTTTGCATTCGTTTTAAAGATTTCTTTTCTTTTAGCCCAGCATGCATCATATAGGTCTTTGAGCTTTCATAACTCATCCCTGGCTAATGGTGAGCTCTTGTTGAGTGCTCAAGTGATCTTCATGTTTCAAACAAGAAATCCTATTCCACTCCGAATCGGAAGGTTTGCCTCCGAGTGAGTTGTTCCCGTCAGTTTGACAAGAATTTCCCTATCTAGATTCTCTATCAATTTTTCATCTTACTCCTTTGATCTGCTTTGGTTGCGAACCGCTCCCAGGACAGAGTCATAAGTTACCTGCCTGGCACGCACATGTCCCTCCAAAACGAAACCTATAGGCCAATCGGCTAGGGTACCTCTCAATCGAGGGGTTGATCGTCCTTTTTTTTCTCCTTCTCGTCCAGACTTGTGCTTTTCTTTGCATTCTACTCGAGCATCTAACTTGGGGCTTTCACGAAGATTCCAATTGCTTGTTGGTTAGATCGAGTGTCTCTTTATCTTGGCTCCCACTTTTTCAGTCCACTACGTGTCATTTCCGCTTCGCCGTCACTTCATGACACCTCCACTGCACTTCCGCTTCATTTCCTTGCAAAGTGGAAGCCAAGGAGGGGCAATCTGTAGACACCCGATTCCGACTTATAAATTGAACCACATTTCTTGTTATCTTAGTGAGCCCCTAGTTGGTCACTCACCTTGAGCCCATCATTAGCCTTGCTTTGAGCCCATTAACAGCCCAATTTCCATGAAAATCCCGTCCATTATCTTTTAAAGAGTCCATGAGCCCTAATGATCATTATCCTCCTATGTGATTGGCCAATAATTCAAGAATAATCAATTTTCTTTAACGCGACGGGTCGTAGCGCCGCGTTACTGCTATCGTGACCCCTTTGGCCGCCGTGACAGCCTATGCATATCCATGCACGTGCCCCCATTGTCGCGTTCTTCCTGGCCGTCGCGATCATGCTTGTCGCGCCCCTATGATGCGTCGCGACTTCAGCCGCGTGAGCTGGCCTCCGCAACCACCTCCTATTTATCTCCTTAACGCCTTATCTCTATCCTTTTGAACCTCCCAACCCCCATGTCCATGGTTTGGGGCTAAGGGTCTCCTTGGAAGTCTCCCTATGACTCTACCCACGAGTTTTAATGAGATTTATCCTCTCATATGGGTATTTATCACCTAATAATGGGATTTTCTCTCTCATTTTCTATATAAGCAAGCCCATTTTCTTTAGAGAAGGGGGACCCCGAATTTCACCACGAAGTGCTGCCAAAATTTTCTGTGAGCTAGACTTAGCTCGAAATCAACCCTTCCTCCCTCATTTCCACACATTCTTCACACCAAGCCATGATGATCTCTTCATCAATAGAGCTTGGTGAGTGAAGAGGGCGACCCCATCATCTCTCCTCAGCATCTGGAGCATCAGAGGACGTCCACCACGCCAGGGAGTCGCCCCATACAGGGCTCCTTCTTTCCTCTTCCTTCTTCCTCTTCATTTCATGCATGTCTCTTATTTTTCTTACATAGGACTCATTTCCCTTTTCTTCCCACATTTTTCATACACCCAAGGGGTTTAAAACCACCCCCAGGTCCGTTCCCACCATGCTCCATCTCTTCTTTTCATTTTTGGATGGATATTATGCTTAATATGTTCTAACAGGGTTCTTTTCCTTATTTTCGTTGTTTTGGCAGGCACTCAAGCAAGATCTCACGAGGAGCTCTTTTCCTCTGGCCGGCTGGAGGGCAGGAAGAAGGTCCTTCCACACTTCCCCCACGCTACAGAGAACGCGATCGAGGAAGGCAACGCGACAACGAGAACGCATCCCTATCGGGCGTTGCGACACCAGCTTCATCGTGACGGGGTTCCTCGTCGCGACCTCAGGTCAGTAAGATGTTCTCTCTCCTTTTCCTAGAATAGTTAGCCCATGTTATTTCTATTCTTAGGCAACTATCTAGGTGGCGATCACATCCTTTTTTCCATGTCTTTATATTGAGCATATATTTGCGTGTATTGGGGGGCGCACAATCCCCGTGATTACAGTTAAGTGTTTGTGCTTTAAAAGTCAAAAGGGTTATCATTATTGGATTTTGCCTTGGACAGTGTGTGGACAAAAGGTACATTTTCTAATCCCTACCAGTTTGGTGTATATTTGCTTTAACAAGACCATTTTCTTTTCTTTAAGCAAAGTTCAAAGTTGTCAATCCCAAGATTGTAGTTGTTGGTGCAAAAAAAAGAAAAACCATCTAGAAAAGAGGAAACTGAAGCAACACTTAATTGTTGGTGTAAAAAACCATCTAGAAAAGATCATACAGAAGCTGAGGCTCCATGAAACTATTGTAACAAAGCAAAGCTCAGGCCTACCATTATCCCCTTTCTTCAGTCCATGAGCATAAAACTATCACAAAAAAGGTAATTTCTGATGTTCATTGTAGACTACTTTAATATTAGAATTTTAGGAGGGCAGCAAGAAAAACCTAGAGTTTGACTGAAGATGAGCAAAGACAATTTTAGATGTTCATTGTAGACTGCAAACAAACTTTGAATTTGACTGAAGATGAGCAAAGCCAATTTCTGAAGGTCATTATAGAGTGCTTTAGCTGAATTGTATCTGTAAACTTTAGCAGTCTACTAGATGAGCAAAGGTATTTTGTTTTATTATATAATTTACTGTTAGGATTAGGCCTTTGGTGGTCTTTTCTCTTTGAGACCCATTTTGACAGCTATAAAGTGTAGAACACAAATGTTATTAAAGATTTTTAGGTTATTACCCTTTGAATTGGCAATTGGCAAAAAATAAAAAACATTTAGAAGATAAATTTTAAAACAGAATTCTGCATTAAGCCTATGAGGGGGTATATGTATCTTTTTTTCTCTATTTTTTAAAGACTCTCAATGTCTATACCAGCCTAAGACTAGCCTGAACCCAGCTGATGCAAGTCAGAAATGGCCTTTTCAAGTATAAACAAGCCAGGATCAATAACCAGAAATTAAATCAAGACTAGCCCTGTCAGTTTTGGTTTCCAGTCCAACTTTTATATGAGTGCAGGGAAATCACGTGGTCTAGATGGCTTTTCCAGGGATTCTTCCTTGAAACCCATGTGAACCCGGTTTACATCTCTTTTAGATTCATTGCTCTAGAAGAGTTTTAGAATTACAGTGTAATGAATGTGTAATTAGTACTAAAGTCTTCCATTTAATTAGTACTGCAATTCCCTACAAGATGTTGATAGCCATGTCATTCCAGACCATCCATGTCTAGCATTTATACTCCCCCACCAAATACTGTTCATAATTTATAATTAGCCATGTTCTATTTCTCTAATTATTTCTTTGTTTTTAAGGGTGTGTATGAGTAAGTTTATAGTTATCACCTTTAGAAGATAAAATTTAAAACAAAATTCTGCATTAAGCCTATGAGGGGGTATATGTATTTTTTTTTCTATATTTTTTGAAGATTCACTATTCTGCAAAAAGCTTCATGGATATTGGAAAGGCATGAAAGAAACATGGAAGTACCTTGAACTACTGCCATTGAGCTGGTGGACAAATCCATCCAACCTTACGAAATCATGGGGGTTCTTTTCCCGGCTTATAGTTGATAAAATGTCATGGAATGATTGTGACCAAATCTTAGGTAAAGAATTTTAGGAAGAAGAAGAGTGCTTTGTAATATGTTGAAAATACTCACATTATTTGAAAAAATAGCAATACAAGGAAATAGAAAGATAATGAAATTCTTATCAATCATACAACACTTCACATTACTACCCAAGTTAATAATCTTTATTTGTACTATCTAATCAAAGTAAGGTGGGTGGTACCTAATCTCAAGGTTTATGTTTGTGGAACATATAAAATGGATGTGCAATTTATATCTTATTTGGGCTATCTTTTCATGTTTCAGATGTTCGATATAATAGTGTCCAGAGGGATTGTTTTGATAATAGTGAAAAGCTTTTCTCTATTCAATTTGCTGGGTGCCAAATACATGTAGAGGAGAGGAGGCCACCTAGTAGCTCTTCTGCTCAAGAAAGTAAGTTACATTTGTGTAATGGCAATGTGGATTTCCTAGTATGTTTGGTAGGTGATGGCAATTGCAGTGCAACATCACAGAGTCTTCAACAGCACTAGTGGGGCCTTTCCATCATGATCTTTGGCCTTTTGATGACCTCAGCCTGACTGTTAAAGTTTGAATATGAAAGCTCTAGCATTTAGCCTCTGTATGGTTGTGTGAAACTTTCTTTAGCAGTTCAAGGTACTTTCATGCAGTTCAGTTTTAGACTTGTGGCTCTTGTAAT
>JACBKR010000642.1:0-65615 GCA_014218235.1 Colocasia esculenta
TGGCCATGGAGTGGACGTTAATATCTCTGACCTACATGCGTTGCAGACCCCGAAATTCCGGGGGCAAGCACGCCCAGCCATTGGGGAGATGTCCCCAACGGCTATCAGGCCATCACATCACCCCTCCGGGATATCCCAAACCCCTTCTCCTATAAACCAAACCCCTTCTGCACCAGAAGAACTCTCTTGACTCTTTGAAAAGAGGAGAGAAACCCTAGCTCTGGACTGAAGGAAACCTGAACTTTGGAGGCTTTGATCCGGCGACTGAAGGCTTCTCCCGGTGATCTACACCGACTGGAGGATAGCTGGGACATAGGGGAAGGCTTCCCCGACGTTGGTTTGGCGTCTACATCGACCAAGAACCAGAGAAAGAAGAGTTTGGAGGCTTCTTGGGACTGCCCAAGGAGAGCATCAACAGCAACTTAGATCCCTTCGGAGGTTTTTAGAAAGGCAAGTAACCCATTCACTTCGTCCATGTAGGTGTCTAGTAGGGTTTTACCATTTTTACAGGTTTTCCTCGTGTCTTGGATCCTCACATTTCTCCTTCTTTTGGAGCTCGGTACTGTGTTTTGCACAGACCTGAACTTGACGGCAAGACCCCTTGCCGTTAAGATCTTCAATTAACGGCCAATGATGTTGCCGTTAAGCTCCATTAACGGACAGACTGTGCCGTTAAGTTCTTCAGGGCAGAACAGTGAGCTGTTCTCCCTTGTATACGATTTATTTTCCGAAGTGTTTTCGCATGACGATATAAAGTAATATTGTATGTTATGTGAAATAGATACAGTGATGTGTGGGGAAATTTCTTGTGCATTTGTGGATGGTAGGAGTTATTAGTTTTATTAAATACATGTTGGAAGAATGGTTGTACATATCTATCTGCTGTTCACATGATCCGTGAAGAATTCGAGTGCCCAAATTTTTATAAACCATGTATGTATGTGTCAGTCTATGCCCGGAAAATTTCGAATTTTTCTAAGAGCATGTGATTTACTGAAATTTCTGTTTTGAAAATAGAAACCTGCGTAGGATTTGTAAAAATTACAGTGAATCATGTGATGTGCTATAAATCCGGGGAAAATTTTTGTGATAATGTGTAAGTTAGGTTCAGAGTTCTGAGCAGCCAAATCTGATATTCATGTTATGCTCCACGTTGAATTGAATTATGAATAGCATGAGATTGAACGTTTTATTTTTTGTAAATGCATGATGACTCAGAAAAATAAGGGAATTTGCATGCGTGGTCCTAAACCTGCAAACAGTGTGTGGTTAAATTTTCATGTTATTTGGATGACTGTAAGGTGTATTATGAATTTTCCATATGAAAATAAGTAAATTACGCATGCTATCATGAAATGGTTTGATATGTGCCTCTCAACCTGGTTAATGTAAATTATTGGATGTCTGATTTTGTCATCAGTAGTATCTTGTTAGAAGAACAGAACCATGTGTATAAATAAGAGAATGTAAACCATGTGTAATTCATGTGTAACACGTGTGTTAAAAATCGGAGAATGTGTAATGTGTAAAAGTGTGTGCCATGTGTGACACTGCTTCCATAGAGGGCCGTGGAACCGTACCATGGAAAAGTCCCCATGGGAAGGTTCAATGTGTTAAGATCATAAGGGCATTAGGATGAAATCCTGGAGGTGGACAAGTACCACTGGTTAGGGTGGAGACTTGTTCTCCCGGTCTGCACAGTCCAAGAGTCGTCACTGTATTCCCTAGGTGGCGTCTATGTGTATGTGTTATGTGATGTGTCCTTCTAATGGTGGTTTGGACTATGTGTCACGGCACTAAATTGTGAAATGTGAATGTGAACATGTGTAAATTGTGTAGTGTGAATATGTGAAAATGTGCAATGTGTAAAGTGAGCAATGTGAATGTGTAATTGTGTAAACATGTGGAACTAATATGTAAATCATGAAATTTTGATCCATGATGTGTAAGTGTTAAATTTGTCAAAAGCAACCTAAATGCGTGTAAAATGCCATTTCCACATGTGCAAAAATTGTAGAGACCATGTTAAGGATGTTTCTTACTTATGTGTGAATAGTCCATGTTAATCGTTATCATGTTGAAGTTGAAAATGAATGTAGCTCTCATGTGAATAGACAAATAGAAAGCATGTGGTAGGGACTTTAATTTGGAATGACATAAACCATGTACATGTGTTTAAATTTATAGAAGTATCATGATAGGTTGTTTCCTACCATGCTATATGTTTGGCTATTGAAAGTGGTATAGGTTTTATTGTGATATATGCATGCATGACGTGTATGGTGTTATTTGCTGAGTCTTTGGACTCATCCTTGCTTCGGCGTACAGGTTTAGTAGGTGATACACCTTTGGAAGAGACCGTAGAGAGCGACTCCGAGCGTCGGGGAGTAGCTTGGCGGAGTTGTAGTTGTGACATTTTGACTTCCATCGTATGTATTGAGGCATTGTAATAGAAACACTATGAATTTGTGGACAACTATGTATTTGAATTTAGTACTTCATTATGTGGACTTTATTTCTTTTAAATTGTCATGGGATCATGTATGTTAAATGTGGATGATGAAATGAAATGAAAGACCTTGTTCTTTTACTTCCGCTACTCTGTATCTATATTTGTGTGTATCTCAATCATGTGATAGCGTTTGGTAAATGCCCCACTGTGATCACGTTCACTATACCGACGTGGGTTGGTATAACCGTACCGATATAATGAGGGTCGTCACAGGGATTGGTATCAGAGCAACCGATTGAGATTATACATAAATATACATGAATCATCATCTTCATTACATGCTAAATCTTCATAGATGTGTCCACATGTGTAGAATTGATTAATAATGAAAAATAGATAAGAAAATTGTTAGGAAATAAATTAACGTAGCTCTAATGGTGGCTGAAATTTATTGCAGCCATGGCTTCGAGAGGTAGCGTGGCGGAGCGCCGGCCCGTGATGACGAGCCGAGACGTGAGGAGCGGGCGGAGCAGTAGGCCCCTGCACCGCAGGCTCCTGTACTTCCCCCACCGCCGCCTGTGGATTATGGAGTGGTTCATGTAAGGTTTGGTGCAGGCCATGCAGACGCAGGCCCACACCCAGGCTGCACTCCAGGCTCAGTTGGAAGCTCAGGTTAGCATAATCAATCAAAGTGTAGTCTGTTTTATTAATTGTATGATGTTATGTTGAATTGTATTATTGTTTGTTGGATGTAGCAGGCTCAAGTTCTAGCTCATGACCATGGTGGACCTTCCATCATGGAAAGATTCAAGAGGATGTTGTCACCCTCTTTTAAGGGGGAGAGCGCCCTTACTAGCAGAAAGCTGGATGAGGGAGATCGAGAAGATCTTCCAGGCTATTAGGTGTGCGGATGATGATAAGGTTACTTTAGCCACCTATATGCTATAGGTGTGCTAGTTTTATTTGTTTAATCCCCTGTTAAGTTGAAGTTGTTTAGTTGGTGCTATGAAGGTTATGTTGCATGAGAGAGCTGATGTGTGGTGGGCTTCATTACTGCACACCTGATTCGAGGACGGCACTATTGAGGTTGCTTGGGACGCGTTCGTGAGGCTCTTTCGGGCCAAGTTCATCCCCGAGCATATTCAGGACAGGATGGAGCAGGAGTTCCTCTCCTTGACTCAAGGCTCCATGACCGTGCTCGAATATGAGGCCAGGTTTGCAGAATTATCTAAATATGCACCTCATATCATGACAGATGAGCGTAGGAAAGCAAAGAAGTTCGTGATGGGCCTGAAGCCATCACTGAGGACGAGGCTAGTGGCGTTGATCATCGCACCTTGGACGAGGCACTTAGTGCTGCTTGTAGATAGGAGGGTGAGATGGACCAATATCTGGAAGAGAAGAAGGCTTCGCAGAAGAGGCCTGCAGCTACGTTCCAGCGGCAGGACAAGAAGAAAGCATTGTACCAGGCACCGCAGCATCCAGTAACAACCAGCAGTGCACAGGTACCCTCTGTACGTTCCCCTGGTGTGAAGAAAGAGTGTCCCCATTGCGGAAAGACACATGGTGGTTCCGAGTGTTGGATGATTGCGGGAAGTGCTTGAAGTGCGGAAGCAGCGACCACAAGATCAAGGATTGTCCGAGACTTCAGCAGGGAGTTCAGCGCGAAGCGCCAGCCCCAGCAGTGGTAGCAGCAGCGCAGCTACAGGAAGACCAGGAAGGCCTCGAGCCCCAGCTCGAGTGTTTACTCTAGCACGAGAGGACGCCGAGCAGGCGGAGCATGTCACCGAAGGTACGGTTTTGCTTCTAGGTGTGCATGCTCGGGTTTTGTTTGATACGGGTGCCACTCACTCGTTCATTTCCAAGCGGTTTGCTAGGCAGTTAGCTCTAGAGTCAGGCGTAGAGTCTGAGGAGTTAGAGGTCCCTTTGTCTGTACACACCCCTGCGGGTACGGTATCGACTAGGAAGTGCATTCCGTCGTTACCCGTGTGCATTGAGGATAGAGTCTAGAAGGGTGTTTCTTCTTACTAAAGATGAAGGACTATGATGCTATTCTTGGTTTGGATTGGCTAGAGGAGCACTATGCGTTAGTAGATTGTCGTGGAAGAGGATTGTCTTCCGCATTCCTGGTGAGGATGAGTTCTCTCATCCCTTGCCAAGGAACTTGGCGGGAAAGTTAGTCATCTCTGCCATGAAGGCGATGCGCATGGTAAACAGGGTGTGACGCTTTTCTTGCTAGCGTGGTGTTAGTACCTGAGGCTGATGAGTCACCTACTCTTGCAGAGATCGAGGTAGTGTAGGTTTTCCAGACGTCTTTCCTGATGATTTGTCTAGTTTGCCACCGGATAGAGAGATAGAGTTCACCATAGAGTTGCTTCTGGCCACCTCTCCTATCTCAAAGGCTCCATATCGGATGGCACCTGTGGAGTTAGCCGAGTTAAGGAGGCAGTTGCAAGAGTTGCTAGATAAGGGATTTATTCGCCCTAGTGTTCCCCTTGGGGCGCACCTTGTCTTATTTGTAAAGAAAAGATGGATCACTTAGGTTATGCATCGATTATAGGAAGCTAACCAATTGACAGTGAAGAACAGGTATCCCTTGCCTCGTATGATGATTTGTTTGACCAGTTGCAAGATGCATCAGTCTTTTCTAAGATTGATTTGCGATCTAGTTATCATCAGTTGAGGATTCGGAGTGAGGATGTGTCCAAGACGGCATTCAGATCCCGTTATGGACATTATGAGTTTTGGTCCTTCCTTTCGGATTGACCAACGCCCCTGCAGCGTTCATGGATCTCATGAACCGGGTGTTTAGGCTGTATCTAGATAGCTTTGTCGTAGTGTTTATTGATGATGTGCTGGTCTACTCTCCGGACAAGGCCACACACCGTCAGTATTTAAGGGTAGTATTAGAGGTCTCCGTGAGCACAAGCTGTATGCTAAGTTCAGTAAGTGCGATTTCTGGTTGCGCAAGGTTCATTTCCTCGGCATGTTATCTCCGGTGCTAGTGTTGCAGTTGATCCAGGAAAGGTCCAGGCAGTTATGGATTGGGAGACTTCCAAGACCCCTTCGGAGATTCGTAGTTTTCTAGGTTTGGCTGGTTACTATCGGTGATTCATTGAGGGATTTTCATCCATCGCCGCCCCATTGACTCAGCTCACCAAAAGGGAGTGAAGTTTGTCTGGTCCGAGAAGTGTGAGAGTATTTTTCAATTGTTGAAGACTAAGCTCATGTCAGCTCCAGTGTTAGTCTTGCTGTGCGGTGTAGAGGGTTTTGCTATCTACACGGATGCATCTCAGATTGACTTAGGCTGTGTACTAATGCAGCAAGGAAGGGTAGTGCATATACTTCTCGTCAGTTGAAGGAGCATGAGAAGAACTATCCAACTCATGATTTGGAGCTCGCAGCATGGGTTCATGCACTAAAGATCTGGAGGCACTATCTTTATGGTGTCAGATTTGAGGTGTTTACCGACCACAAGAGCTTGAAGTATCTTTTCTCCCAAAAGGAATTAAACCTGAGGCAGAGAAGATGGATTGAGTTCTTGAAGGACTATGACTTCGACCTTCAGTATCATCCTGGGAAGGCGAATGTCGTAGTCGATGCCCTGAGTAGGAAGAGGCCATCTCTCCAGCAGGACTGGAAGATGTTGGAGGATGCGCTTGCGCGTTGACTGAGTTAGAGCCATCTTATGCCAGGCTTTTGTAGCTTAGTTATCCCTTAGGTCCTCAGTTTTAGTGAGGTGATCGAGCAACAAAAGCCGACCCTAGACTCCTAGAGTTGGTGGGCAAGGCAGGCATTGCTCGTGATGAAGACGGTGTGTTATTAGGTTTCATCACTGTGTTTGTGTCCCTGACTTGTAGATGTCCGTGAGCATGTGTTAGCGGAGGCTCATAGATCCGGTTCTCTATTCATTCGGGTAACACTAAGATGTACCAGAATTTGAAGAGGTCCTTTTGGTGGTCTGGCATGAAGATAGATGTAGTGGATTATGTATCCCGGTGTTTAGTGTGTCAGCAAGTGAAGGCCGAGCGACAGTGACCATCCGGCCTTATGCAAGGATGGAGATCCCAGTGTGGAAGTGGGAAGCTGTCACTATGGACTTTGTTTCAGGTTTGCCTCGATCAAGAAGGGGCAATGACTCATTTGGGTAGTTGTAGATAGATTCTCGAAGACTGCGCATTTCTTGCCTATGAAGAAGAAGCAGTCGGTTGAGAGTTTAGCTAGATTGTATGTGTAGTAGTGTGGTTAGACTGCATGGTGTGCCGAAGTCGATCATTTCGGATCGAGATCTGAGATTTACTTCGAGATTGTGGAAGGATCTTCAGGATGCGTTAGGTTCGGAGCTGAAGCTCAGTTCGACGTTTCATCCCCAGACAGATGGATAGTCCGAGAGGACTATCCAGACGCTCGAGGATATGTTGAGAGCGTGTGTGCTGGATTGGAAGGATGATTGGGAGCGTCATCTACCTTTAGTAAAGTTCGCATACACAATAGCTTTCATGCGAGTTTGGTATGCCTCCATTTGAAGCGTTGTATGGAAGGCCTTGCAGATCTCCTTTATGTTGGGAGGAGACCGGTGATAGGCAGCTGATCGGTCCGGAGTAGTTTAGGAGACTTCGGATATGGTCCAACTTATCAGGAAGAGGCTTGTTGCGGCGCAGGATAGGGAGAAGAGCTATGCCGATATCAGAAGGAAGGATTTGGAGTTCGAGGTGGGTGAGCATGACTTCTTGAAGATATCACCTACTCGAGGTGTCATCAGTTTGGCAGGCATAGTAGTTGAGCCCTAGATTCATTGGCCCGTTGAGATTCTCAGACGTTGGGCGCGTGGCATATGAGCTACCTTGACCCCCAGCTTTAGCTAGTGTTCATCCCGTTTTCCACGTTTCTATGCTCCGGAAGTATGTCCGAGATCCATCTCATGTGATTAGTCATGAGCCAATGGAGATTCATCCAGATTTGTCGTATGTGGAGCAACCAGTAGCTATTCTTGACCGGAAGGTTCAGCATCTCCGGAACAAGGTATTGCGTCGGTGAAAGTTCTATGGCGGAACTTCTCGCGAGAGGAGGCTACTTGGGAGCTTGAGGATGCGATGAGGAAGAAGTATCCCCGTTTATTTGAGTAGTTTTGTTTAAACCTCGAGGACGAAGTTTCTTAAGGGGGAGAGGGTGTAAGGCCCTCGTTTTGTTATATTACTTTATACGTGTAAATAATTCTTGCTTGTGTATGCATAGATGTACATATCTACGTACGTATTACTTTTATACTTATGTGTGCATGTGTATAATTAGATTATAAATATTGCTTGAATTGCATTGTCGTAGTGTGTACATGATAGTATACATATTGCATGTAAGTATATAGACATGCATGGATTTTCTGCATGTTTTTAAGTTCTGGCCGAAGGGCCAATTGGCGTCAACAGGGTGGACGTCCATGGTGGTAACCTCTATATCGTTGGACGCTAATACTTAAATAAATGGCCATGGATGTGGACTTAATATCTCTGACCTGCATGCGTTGCAGACCCCAAATTCCGAGGGCAAGCAAGCCCAGCCATTGGGGAGATGTCCCCAACGGCTATCAGGCCATCACATCACCCCTCCGGGATATCCCAACACCTTCTCCTATAAACCAAACCCCTTCTGCACCAGAAGAACTCTCTTGACTCATTGAAAAGAGGAGAGAAACCCTAGCTGGACTGAAGGAAACCTGAACTTTGGAGGCTTTGATCCGGCGACTGAAGGCTTCTCCCGGATCTACACCGACTGGAGGATAGCTGGGACATAGGGGAAGGCTTCCCCGACGTTGGTTTGGCATCTACATCGACCAAGAACCTGGAGAAAGAAGAGTTTGGAGGCTTCTTGGACTGCCCAAGGAGAGCTTCAACAGCAACTTAGATCCCTTCGGAGTTTTTAGAAAGCAAGTAACCCATTCACTTCGTCCATGTAGGTGTCTAGTAGGGTTTTACCTTTTTACATATTTTCCTCGTGTCCTGGATCCTCACATTTCTCCTTCTTTTGTAGCTCGGGACTGTGTTTTGCACAGACCTGAACTTGACGGCAAGACCCCTTGCCATTAAGATCTTCAATTAACGGCCAACGATGTTGCTGTTAAGCTCCATTAACGGACAGACTGTGCCGTTAAGTTCTTCAGGGCAGAACATGAGCTGTTCTCCCTTGTATATGATTTATTTTCCGAAGTGTTTTCGCATGAGGATATAAAGAATTGTTGTATGTTATGTGAAATAGATACAGATGTGTGGGGAAATTTCTTGTGCATTTGTGGATGGTAGGAGTTATTAGTTTTATTAAAATACATGTTGGAAGAAATGGTTGTACATATCTATCTACTATCACATGATCTGTGAAGAAGTCATGGCCCAAATTTTTTAAACCATGTATGTATGTGCCAGTCTATGCCCTGCAAATTTGGAATTTTTCTAAGAGCATGTGATTTACTGAAATTTCTGTTTTGAAAATAGAAAACCTGAGTAGGATTTGTAAAAATTACATGAATCATGTGATGTGCTATAAATCCGGGAAAATTTCTGTGATAATGTGTAAGTTAGGTTCAGGTTCTGAGCAGCCAATCTGATATTCATGTTATGCTCCATGTTGAATTGAATTATGAATAGCATGAGATTGATTTTTATTTATTGTAAATGCATGATAACTCAGAAAAATAAGGGAATTTGCATGCGTGGTCCTAATCTGCAAACAGTGTGTGGTTAAATTTTCATGTTATTTGGATGACTGTAAAGTGTATTATGAATTTTCCATATGAAAATAAGTAATTACGCATGCTATCATGAAATGGTTTGTGATATGTCCTCTCAACCTGGTTAATGTAAATTATTGGATGTCTGATTCTGCCATCAGCAGTATCTTGTTAGAAAGAACAGAACCATGTGTATTAATAAGAGAATGTAAACCATGTGTAATTCATGTGTAACAGTGTGTTAAAAATTGGAATGTGTAATGTGTAATGTGTAAAAGTGTGTGCAATGTGTGACACTGCTTCCATAGAGGGCCGTGGAATCGTTCCATGGAAAAGTCTCCATGGAAAGGTTCAATGTGTTAAGATCCTAAGGGCATTAGGATGAAATCCTGGAGGTGGACAAGTACCACTGGTTAGAGTGGAGACTTGTTCTCCCGTCTGCACAGTCCAAGAGTCGTCACTGTATTGCCTAGGTGGCATCTATGTGTATGTGTTATGTGATGTGTCCTTCTAATGGTGGTTTGGACTATGTGTCACGGCACTAAATTGTGAAATGTGAATGTGAACATGTGTAAATTGTGTAGTGTGAATATGTGAAAATGTTCAAGGTGTAAAAAGTGAGCAATGTGAATGTGTAATTGTGTAAACATGTCGAACTAATATGGTAAATCATGAAATTGTGATCCATGATGTGTAAGTGTTAAATTTATGTCAAAGTAACCTAAATGCGTGTAAAATGCCATTTCCACATGTGCAAAAATTGTAGAGACCATGTTAAGGATGTTTCTTACTTATGTGTTAATAGTCCATGTTTAATCGTTATCATGTTGATTTGAAATGTGAATGTAGCTCTCCTGTGAATAGACAAATAGAAAGCATGTGGTAGGGACTTTAATTTGGAATGACATAAACCATGTACATGTGTTTAATTTTATAGAAGTATCATGATAGGTTTGTTCCTACCATGCTATATGTTTGGCTATTGAAAGTGGTTATAGGTCTTATTGTGATATATGCATGTATGATGTGTATGGTGTTATTTGCTGAGTCTTTTGGACTCATTCCTTGCTTCGGCGTACAGGTTTAGTAGGTGATACACCTTTGGAAGAGACAATAGAGAGCGACTTCGAGCGCGGGGAGTTGCTTGGCAGAGTTGTAGTTGTGACATTTTGATTTCCTTCGTATGTAAATTGAGGCATTGTAATAGAAACACTATGTAATTTGTGGACAACTATGTATTTAAATTTAGTACTTCATTATGTGGACTTTATTTCTTTTAAATTGTCATGGGATCATGTATGCAAAATGTGGATGATGAAATGAAATGAAAGACCTTGTTCTTTTACTTCCACTACTCTGTATCTATATTTGTGTGTATCTCAATCATGTGATAGCGTTTGGGTAAATGCCCCACTGTGATGACGTTCACTATACTGACATGGGTGGTATAACCGTACCGGTATAATGAGGGTCGTCGCAAAGTGCAAGTGATGTGATAAGTGAATGTGCAAGTGAAAACTATGTGAAAATGTGTGAAATCACGTGTAAGTGGAAGTGAAGGTAAAAGAGATAGTAAATGTATGTGAAAACCAAGGTAAAAATGCATGTATACATATCATTCATGTGTTAATATGTTAAATGTAATATCATGTTTAGTATCATGTTATATAGTTTAATAACATCCATGTACTAGTGTTATGTGAATATGAGCAAATGTGAAAAGTGAATATGTGTTAGTGTATTATGAATGTGTTAGCATGTGAAATGATGTAAATTTATGTAAAGGTGATTTTTTCATATTAAAACAGCAAGCTAAATATGTGAAAAAGTGTTATATTTACATGTGAAATTGGTTAGATGACATGCTAGGAGTGTTAATTACCTTGTACATGTTTCCATGTGTTAAAATTTGTAGAATTGTGCAATGATTTGAATAAAGTATGAAACCATGAATCATGTTATATGTTGTATGTAGAAAGTATGCTATAGGTCATTCGTAGACATTTGATTATGTCAAGAATATGATTGATATAATTATGATTTGAAATACAGATTGAGTTAATTCGCATGTTTAGGTGGTTTATGTATGTTGTAAATTGTTTAAAATATGTGCCATGTGATTCATTTATTGTTTAAAAGATAGCATGTGTTTCCCTATTGTGTAATAGTTTAGCATGTGTTGATCTGTGTAAGAATGATATCTATAGATTGCTTCCTGGGACTTTTAGACTCATCCTTGCTTCAGCGTACAGGTGAGGCAGGTGTCTCCGTACCTGAGGAGGACATAGCAAGGAGCGACATCGAGAGAGAGGAATAGCTGCTTGTGGAGTTTACTAATAGTTGTTTTATTTCATAGTATGTAATAATGTTATTCATATGGACAATGTAATAGACAATGTATTTCTTTTGGAATGGCATTAATGTGGACTTTTATCATTTACATTTGCTATATAGACTGTGGAATGATGTGATGATGATGGAATGAGATGAGTTAATTCTTTTATTTCCACTGTACTCATTTGTTATTCATGTACATATCAACCTATTATTTAGTGTTGGGTTAATATCCCCCTGTAATAATGCCCTTTGTACCGGCTGGGATTGGTATAATCATACTGGTATGAAGAGGGTCATTATAGGAAAATTCTAAGGCCAAACAAATAACTGAGAGATCGCAAACCCATCATAGTTTTTAGTAAAGGGGAACTCTGGGTTCATGGTCGCCAAGTTATTCACCTCTGGTGACTAAACCTATGTTAGACATACCTGTACAACACTCAAGGTCGCATGACTGTTCTCAGATTTGAAGCATTACTTGTGTTTAAATATCCTGCAAAATAACTCGAAACACATGATGAGAAATAATGGCCATATGAATAACAGGTGCTTGAAATTTCGCCAAGGTTGACATCTAGATCGATTGCCATCAACTCACAGTTGACGTCAACATAGTATGTCGTCTACCATAGTCGATGTCCACTGATGTCGCCGTCAATAGTTCACTGACGTCAAATGATGTTGACGTTAACGTGCCAGTGGATTAAACCGAAAAAATAGCAATTGGGAGGCCATTAGGACTCTTCCATCTTCAACCTCCGTCCTCCCTTCCTCAACTCCGAACCAGAAAACTTTGGGACGACCTAAAGTAGCTGCCATGGCCTCTACATCGACTGGAATGTCCACGAGAATGAAACTGGGTGTTCTGAGTGAGGTTCCGGGATCAGCAGCGACAGGCCCAGCCAGAGACGCCAGTGAGGACGGGGTCAGTCTTCGGGTCCCTTGATGATCTCCTGTCCCTAGGAGACCCGTCAGTGGCACGGGGAGGACTACGACCAGAGCATCGACGGCGACGAGACTGCCTCTCCCAGACCGGCATCGGGAGAGAGAGGAAGAGGAGGTGAGTAGCTCGCGTAGGTAGAGGCCTAGCGAGGGAGAGAGGAGAGAGGTGAGGAGTGAGGCTCCAAATGTACCACCAGGGGTATGCTATCATGCTATGTACAACTTGATCCCTTTATAGTGGACTTTTGTGCATTTTGTTCATCTAATGTGTATTTGAATGGTTGCTATTTTTTGTTCCTACATCCACACCTTAAAGGAAAAAAGTTAGTGTAGATCTGTCTTTAGCCCCTTACCTAAAAGATATACCTTTCTTGAGATTTGGTCAAGAGGCTAAATCTAACTAAGATATGAACACAAATAAAATACTGAAGGAAAATATATGCATGCATTTTTTTTGAATAAGAAATAAGGAAACATGTTAGTATATGTACATGATACAACTAATTTTTTTGGGGGGTTTTGATTTTCTGATTTTTTATGATTTTTTTATTTTTGATTTAAAGTAAGAAAAGAAATATGTACATAGTGGAACTATCAACAGAAATATGTACACATCAATGGACTCTCTTTTTTTTCTTTTTTCTTTTTCATTTTCTACTTTTTTTTTATTTTTTCATCATTTGACTCTAAAACACATATTCATCACAAGTATAGGGTCTTCATAATCCACCTAATCACAGAGGCTAAGAGCAAGGGGGATTGTGCATGGTATCATTGACATTGGAGACTGCCCCTAGCCTTCTTGATATTTTCCACCATGGAGGTCTTACAAGGTCAAAGTGCCCCTAGAGAGAGAAATTGGAAGAAGTAAATACGAGTCATGTGAGGATTCAGTTCAAACCACTTTTTGTTTCCAAACCAACATCTCACACTCAAATACATTTTTCAATTATTTTTAGGGGTACTTTTCATTTTGATTCCATGGTGGAGACGTACTATTTGCTACCTCCTTGATTCGGTCAGCCTTTTTCTAGGTATGTACTTTTCGCTACCCTTTTTTGACCTTTTGGCTTTTCTTTGTCATTCAGGCTTGTTTGGCATTTTGCCTTTGCATTTGCATTTCTTCCATTGCCCCAGTTTGTTATGACTTTGTCTTTCAAGTGAGAGTAATGTAACATAGCACATTTTTCAGATCTTCGCGAATCCTTGCTTAGCGGGTTTGGTGGCCAGTGTGTGGCCCATTAGTCTATGTTTCAGGTGTTTTCGCAGGTTGTGAGGCTTTGTGGGCCGGCAGGTTAGGCCGAAAGAGCTCACAAGTTCTCTTTCTGTGAGCGCGACAGAGGCTGGCGTCGTGTTCTGAATGCGACGGCCCTGGGTGTCGCGTTCTTGAAACCACTGTTTGGCGGTCGTCTGCATGCACACCACGTGTCGCGCATTGGGCGACTTGCTGACGTCGGCTATGGGAAGGCAACAGTCTCTTACGTCACGTTTAGGTCACGATGGAGGGCTACGTCGCGTTCCCAACTGCGATGCATTTTTATGCAAGGTCGGCCGAACAGAGCTTGGCAAGCTCTGCTCAGCTAGGGAGGAGTTTTTGCGCAGGTTTTCAGACGATTCGGGGTTCTGGAGGAGTTTTTGGCGTGCTCTCGCCGTGAGGACGTCGCACGGAGTGGGGGAAACGCCGGGTTGTGATCTTTCTCATGTTCTTCATGAAGGTAGGTGATTCTACCCATTTTCATGTTGTGAATCGCATGTGACACATGTTTGGTTTGTTAATCGCTTAAAGAATAGTAGATATCATGCTAGGGCATTGAGTAAAGCATGAAAAATGGGAATTAAATGTGGTTTGTATGGTTTGTGGGGTGATCCGAAGATGGGAACCCGGATTAGGTTCCTGCCTGTGAAGGCGACGAAGCCCTCTGTCGCGCTCTGAACGTGACAGGCCGACCCGTCGCGTTAGGCTTTTGGATCGCGACATGTCGGGGTGTCGCGATCAGAAGGCGACAATTGCCTATGTCGCGATCACAACTGAGAGAATTGTTGTGTCTGTTTTACTGTACGATTATCCGATTATCGTTAAAGTGTTGTGCATGGCATGGATATTTGGTGCCAATGCACTTGTAGCGCTTGTGGAGCGTGTCGTTTGCATGTTGTTTACGTGGTAAGTGTGTTGCTCACAAAATGAGCGTGTGCTTACGTGGTTGGGGTGTTGTGCACACAGTTAGTGTATTGCACACATGGTGTTTACGTGGTTTGAGTGCTGTGCATGTGTTTGTGTGTGCATGGCAAGTGTTTCAACGTTGTGTTTATTATAATATACCTGTTGTGGTTGAGCTGAGGTTTCAGTGTGAACCTAGCTTCGTCCTTTAATGTCTTTTGTATTATTATTAAGATGGTTTAATTAGTAAAGTATATGTATGGTTATTAAGTGATTATATATTGTAGTGATATGGCAATGGAGGTCATGAATGACCAATGACAGGTAAGATTGTTGTATGTCATTGTGATTTAAGTATGCGTTAGTGTCAGTTAGCTTGGAGGTCACATGGTGACCGGTGACGAGCGAATTATATTAGTTTCACCGTGTATTAAGTGACTGACGTGGTTTGTGTGCTAGCCGAGTGTGGTGGTCCGGCACCTATTCCAAAATACCTCTCTAGTCGGGTACCCCAGGTTTTGTGTGAGCCAGGCACATTAGTGCTCGGGGTTTGTCCCGGTACTGTACGTACCGTCGAGGTCTGTGTCGTCTTTCTGGACACCCTCACTTCTGTGTTTGAGTTGTATGTCCGCAGAGGGAAAGACGACAGAGGGCAACGACTTGTGTTGGTGGGTGTGCGGTCGCTTGTAGCGCGCTCGTGGTTGGGGGTACGGACACCAGTAGACGTACTGGGCCCCAGCTATCCTATGTTTCTAGTGTCCTCACTTTAGGGAGCTCGGGCCAGAGTCCCTAAGGTGCCAGGCATGGGCCTGTAGCTGTGTGGTCTGTAGGTGTAGTGTTGGTTGGTCTCCACGGTTCATTTGCCTTACTGTGTGGTTGTGGAGCGGCAGTTGGACCTTTCGTCCGTGACTGCGAGACTGAGAGGTAGTTCTTGTATTGTGTTGTTCAGGTTGGATACTAGCGTCATGAACCAGTAGTCTGTTCCCGTGTAGTGGCGTCGTTCCTTTCCGACTCGTGCTTTGCCAATATGTGGCTTGGTGGTGTGTAACGGGTTGATTGAGGTTTTATCCATTGTGGTGTGCCCTGGTGGTGGCACAATACTGGTTGTGGATCTGTGGTGTACCTCGTGGTAGTAGGTATTGTACCCTTTGGGGTAGTTTTGGTGTTGTGTACTTTGTGTTCCAGTCCCTTCAGGTGTTGAGGTGGACTGGTGTTCTGTGGAGGTCTGTGGAGTGACCTTCCACGTGTGTGCTTTTACTCATCTCTGGGTAAGTTTCCGATTATGTTTTTGTGAGGTGTTGGTGTGAGGTGGATTGGCTAGCTGATGCCAGTCCTGTTCCCTATGTGGGTAGGTTGCCTGTGAAGCTTGTAGCTTCAACGACCAGTTGTTGTAATGATTTGCCTGTGAGGCTTGTGGCCTAGGCATTACAGTTGTTTAGCGGACTAGTGGTGCTGTGGTAGTCCTGTTGTCCCTCTTCCTTTCCGGGATTGGTATTAGATGATGTAATTGTGTTTAGTTGTTATTAATTATACTTTGATGTGAGCATGATATGGTTTGACTATCGGTGTTGCCAGTGAGACCTTCTGGGGTTGAGGTTCTTCGGTGTTGTGTGTTGTTTTGGGTAGTTCCTACTGAGCCTATGACTTGTTGAGGCTCACTCCCCTACAGTTCTTTTTAGGCTTCCGTTTGTGTTGCTTGAGGAGGTGTTGTGGTAGAGTTGTACCACCAGCAGTAGAGTTAGTCGTGTTGTGCGAGCTTGTTCTCCCTCGGGGTATGCCTCAGGTAGTTTGTACTCTTTTAATTAGACATGTAATAATGTACTGGGACAGTTGTAAATTGTTATATATAGGTATGAGCACATGTACTTTCTTGTGTCTTATAATATTGTGGTTGTCTTTTATATTCTACCTGGATACGTATACGAGCTATCCTTTGCGAGACTTCGGTCCGTTCGTGGGAGATGGATCTGGATATGGAGCCTTATTGGGTATTAATATCCAGGGTCGTCACAGTGGGTATCAGTGCATGGTCCAGTTAGAATATGAAAAGACATTGAGGTTACAATGTTTCAAGACATGGTTTTGTGTCCACTGCTGGTAGTAAGTCTGCAGTTTTATGTGTTTTAAAGTGTTTTTCATGTGATTTTTGTCATGTGTATTGTGTGTTTGTTTTTATAAGTTTGCCAGTTATTGGTAATGGCTGAGAGAAAATGTGGTTAGAAGAAACCCAGTTTGTGAAGTGGGTATGATTGTTTGCACACTTGGCAGTTGTTAGTAATGGCAGAGAAATGGTGAGGTTAGTGGTATAAGTTGAGTGGTTACATTAGTGTCCAGTTGCAGTTAAAGTGTGGTTGTTTAAGGTTTTCAGTTATAGAAATTGAAAAGAGATTAGTGAATTTGGCTATGATAATTAGGAAAGGTAGAGTAGTGTTCTGAGAAGGATGTCTGATATGTGTTAGCAAGGTATGAGTTGACAAGGTACAGTGTTGACAGAGACAGGTATAAGGTGTTAGTGTGATGGGACAGCAATAGGAGCAGTATTATTAATGATGAATGGTATGTGTTAAGAATTGTGGTTGAGGACCTTGGCAGAGGTATTGTAGTGTTCAAGATTTATGTTAGTAAGTATTAATGAAACAGCCTGGGTGATGGTCAGTTAGTAGAGAGAGAGTAAAGGAAGATCAGTGCACAGTTAGATTTTTCTGAGAATTTCACAAGAAAGATATTTATTTAGTAAGTGGCAGTTTGTAGGATTGTATAGAATGGTTTATTAAGAATACAGTGTTAAGATTGAGGTTAAGATTAAGAATGTTTGAAATAAGGTAGAATGTTTGAAATTAAGAATGTTTGTAGCCTTAATGACTTTGCGCTTTAGGACCATTTCACCCACTTCAAATTCTCTCTCAAGGACCTTTTTGGCATAAAAACGTCAATTCATTGATGATAACCTATGCATGGTCGGCTGCTATCATTCACCTTTCGTCTAAGAGTTCAAGTTGTGCTAAAGCCTCCTGATGTTGATCGGGTCAAGTTCGGAATCCATTTGAACTCTTAGTGAAGGGACGAAGATCCCATATGGAAGTACCGCATCTGATCCATATGTCAAAGCATAGGGGTTTGCCCCATAGGAGTTTGGACCGAGGTGTGGTAACCCACAAGCCTCAACTAAGCGGTCTAGCCAATCAGCGTTATTGTGAGATCGGCAAGTTTTCTTATGATTTTGATGAGAGTTTTATTAGTAGCTTCTGCTTGTCCATTACCTTATGGATAATATGGAGATGAATGATGCAAGTTTATACCATATTTTTCACGCATGTCACGAAGCTCCTGTGAAGTGAATTGTGGTCCATTGTTGGTGACGATGTCCCGAGGCATGCCAAATCTTGCAAGGATGTTGCGCTTGATGAACTTAACGACCGTTGAAGCTTTGACCTCTATGATGCTTCTGCTTTATCCCACTTCATGAAGTATTCAGTGGCGGTCAGAATGAAGGACTTCTTATAGATATCTCCGGTTCTGTCCTCGAGTGGACCGACCACATCGAATGCCCACATGGCGAAAGGCCATGGATCAATGAGAGGGTGAAGAGAAGAGGAAGGAGTGTGGATCTTGTCACCGTGGAGTTGGCATTTAGCACAGTGACGAACAAAATGAGTGCAATCTTCTTCCATGGTAGGCCAGTAATAGTGTCTTAGCAACTTTTGGGCAATTGCTCTACCATTAACATGGCCACCACATTCACTAGAGTGAGCGGCTTCAACAATGTTTTGGGATTCGATCTCATCAACGCAACGTAGATAGACCCCACTGAGGGATTTCTTGTGAAGAATGCCACCTACGATCTTGTAACGTTCAGAGACGCGGAAAATGGCTCGTCTATTAGAAGAGGTGGCATAATTCGGGAAGGATCCATCTTTGAGATAGTTTTTAATGTCAAAGTACCAGGGATGGCCATCATCAAGATCGATTTCTGGCTCTTTTGAAAGTGCATGGACTCGAAGAGGGGGAGACTTGAGTTGAGAGAACCATGGATCAGCATGAGAAGGGATTTTCAATCTTTGTACAGAGATGGTTTCAGAAGATTTCCCTAGTGGCATACGGAGAGAAGAAGCTAGGGAAGCAAGTGAATCTGCTAGAATGTTCTGAGCCCTAGGAGTTCTGGCCAGAAAATCAATGAAAAGAAAAGTACTTTTATCTTATCTTGCAAGGCTCTTCCTTCCCTGGCCCACAAACTTTCTACCATCACAGGGTTTAAGCAACATTTTGGCGTTGTTCAGTATCTTGGGGTTCCCCTCAGGCCTGGAAGATCTAGAGTTGTTGACTTCAAGTTCCTTATTGATAAGATCAATCTGAAGTTGAACTCTTGGAAATCTAAATTCTTGTCCCAAGCAGGTAGGGTCACTCTTATAAATGCTGTTCTCAATTCTATTCCCATCTACACTGCTGCTGCTATATCTATCCCCAAGACCGTGGTTACCTATATTAAGAAGGCTTGTGCTAACATCTTTTGGAGTGGGACGGATGGTGCCATCAAAGCATTGGATTCTTGGGATACTATCCATTGCCCAATCGATGAAGGAGGTCTTCACATTAAGAGTTTATGGCATACTCAATTAGCATTGGCTTCTAAACAAATTTGGAACATCTACCATGGGTCTTCTATGTGGGCTACATATGCCAGAGTCAGGTTTAAGGTGGATGGTGGCGAACCATTCAAGACTTCCATCCTCATGGTATGTCTAGAGTGGTTTTTTGGACTGCTCTCGTAACGTTATCAATAATTCCATATGGGTTATTGGCGATGGTCGGTCTGTGGACTTCCTTAAAGATGTTTGGCTTGGCCAATCTTGCCTCAATGATCTGTTGACCGCCCCCTACGTTGGGCCTGCTATTACTATTCGTGAGGTCATCCTCAATGCTCATCACCCCATTCGTAGGCTTCTTCGTAGTCCTACTTTACTCAAGGATCTCCAGCTACTTCACCAAGATGACCATTGTGTTTGGACTGCTTCGTCTGATGGTATGTTCACACCTCATCTACTTACAGTTTATTATCTGTGCATGGAATGAAAAGAACGCCACTCACGGGCCTGTGGCACCCGGCCTTTTACAAACGTGCTGCCATCTTCTGCTGGAAGCTATTATATAGAGCTATACCTATGGATTCTCGCATTTCTGATCATGGTGTCACTATTGTTTCCCGGTGCTCTTGTTGTAGTGTCCCTTCCTACGAAGACCTGAACCATTCATTCATGTCCAGTGAGCTGGAGCCTAAGCTTTGGCAGTGGGCTGCAACTTTTCTTAATATTCACTTGAGCTATCAAGAGAATATCACTAGCCGACTTTGGCATATAATGTGCTAGTGTAACCCTACTACTCCTCATGGTTTCCTTTCCTTTTATTCCACATGCTTATTTGTGGGAAATCTGGAGGTCTAGATGCTTAATGCGGTTTGAGGGTAAGAGGTATTCTGCTGAAAGGATAATTCATAATATTCGTTATATGCTCTCCATGTCCTTTGAGTCTACCACTTTTAAAGTGAGCTCCTCTGATCGGCACCTGAAGAATATTTATTCCATTGGCTTCTCTCCAAAAATTAGAGATATTACCTTCAAGCTTATTAGGTGGATCCCGCCTATCAAGGGCTGGTTCTAAATGTTGATGGAGCGAGTAAGGGGAATCCAGGAACTTGTGGGGGAGGCGGCTGTGTAAGGACAGTAATGGTATCTTGTTGTTAGCTTTTGCCAACTTCTATGGGTGGTCCAGCTTGGTTGCTGAGGTGTGATCACTGTGTGATGGTATCCGCTTGGCACTTGAATATGGTTTTCCTCTGTCTGAAGTCAGATCTGATTCAGCTACTTTGGTCGCTTCTATTAGTAGTAACAAACTGCCTTCTTGGGAATGCATGCGCTGTGGCGGGAGCACAGTTTTCTCTTCATGATTCCAATATCAAAATTCATCATACCTATAGGCAAGAGAATCAACAGGAAGATGCATTGGCAAACTTTGGTTGTACATCTATTTCAATGTACTTTTCTTTTCTACCAGCTCTTTACCTCGTTCTTAAAGGTCCTCTTACTCTGACCGGTCTGGAGTTCCTATTCTCAGGCTTGCTTACTAGGGATTTGCCCTTTGCTATTGTACGTTGATCATTCTTTTTTCATAATCCAGGCCCAGGTGATCGCACTGGTGGAGTGGTTTCATTCTATTCCCGGGAATAGGTGCACTTCCTTGTCGCTGACCTTGATGACCTCTTTATTTCAAAAAAAGAAAATAAAAAGAAACTAGAGTGAGCTTCCTAAGCTGCCGGATTACTCTACCTACCGAGTCCTGATATGGTTTCAACTTGGGATCCCGGTCTGGTACTTTCTAAGGGACTACCGGAGTATCAATTGCAAATCTCTGATTATCCTTAACTCCTTAACTCTGAGCAACAATGCCATTTTCAGCCCAACTAGGAGTGCCTCATACTCGGCCACATTGTTAGTGGCATGGAAGGTTAGTTAGTCGGTGTGCAGAATCACTACCCCTTCCGATGAGAAGAGGACCGCCCCTATTCCACTCCTTCTATAATTGAGAGCTCCGTCAAAGTAAAGTATCCATGAAGGTTCACCATCAATAATGGATCCTAACTCTTCATCTGGAAAGCTTTCATCAATGGGAGAGAACTGAAGGTAAGGGATGGTGGGCAAATGTTCGACAATGGATGCCCTTGATTGACTTCTGATTCATGTAGGTGATGTCAAACTGATTAAGGAAACTTTGCCACCTTATCAAACGTTTAGTCAGAACAGGCTTCTCCCGCATGTACCGAATTGGGTCCATTCGCGCCAGACGCTTCACTTCATGAGCTTGGAAATAATGCTTCAACTTCTGGGCAACCCAGATGATGGTGGACATGTCTTTCCATAGCAGTGTGCCTTTTCTCAACTTCATTGAACAACTTGGATAGGTAATACACCTCTCTCTCCTTCTTCTAATCGTCATATTGGGCCAAGACCGCTCCAGTGGAATCTTCAGTGGTTGACACGTAGAGCAATAAAGGCCGACCTGGTACCGGAGGGCAAGAACAGGGGGATTGAAAGATAACTCTTCAATTCTTCAAAGGCCTTTTGACACTTATCATTCCAATCAAACATAGTCTCTCTCTAAGCATCTCATAGAAGGGCTTACAACGGATTGAATGTTGAGAAATGAATCTCCTAATAAACTGAAGTCTACCAATCAGCCCTCTAGCTTCTTTGATATTCCTAGGAGGAGGCATGTCGATTATTGCTTTGGCCTTGTTAGGATCAATCTCAATTCCCCTTTTGCTAACTATGAACCCAAGCAACTTCCCTGAGGATACTCCAAAAACACACTTCTTGGGGTTCATCTTAAGCTTATGTTCTCTAGACCGTTGGAGAACTGCCTGGAGGACTTCAGCATGGCCATGTCGAGTTATAGATTTAACCAAGACATCATCAACATAGACCTCCATGTGCACATGCATTTGTCGTGAAAGATTGCCATCATTGCCCTTTGATAGGTTGCCTGCATTCTTCAGTCTGAAGGGCATCACGACATAATAATAGGTCCCCCAAGGCATGGTAAAAGAAATTTTCTCCTGGTCTTCCTCCGCCAGATGGATCTGGTTTACCCAGAGAAACCATCCATGAATGACAACATTTCAAAACCGACACTATTGTCTACTAGGACATTTATGTGGGGAGAGGAAAGTCATCCTTAGGGCAAGCATGGTTAAGGTCACGAAAATATGCAGATCCTAACCTTACCATCCTTCTTCATCATAGGGAGATGTGTAACACCCTCCTCCGACTTCACACAAACACATACGTAACCTTTGATCGGAAGAGGGTTACGCTGACAAACTCTCGTTATGGGTGAGTATATCCGCGCAATGCACAAAACTGGCAAACCATTCCACAAAGGTATCTTCGAACACATTATAATACACAAGGTGACAATGTAGCAACACTCATTATTTACAAAAGTCAAGCTTCTCTCTTCTAACTTAATACATTATCAACTAAAAGAAACTAAAACTACATTATTCTTCTTCATTCTTTGTCATCCGCAGCGGAAATAGGATTCACATGTAGCTGAGATTATACACATCTTCAATCTGAAAGGGTTGAAGGAAACAAAGGCATGAGTCGAAAGGACTCAGTAGGTATAAGTAAACATAGAGTAGAAGTATCAATTTGCAGAACTGAATGATTATTCAAATAGTGCATATGTGGATCAAAACATAATTGCTCATGAATTTCATACTTAACATAAACATATAGCCCAAATTAATTTCATGACGGGCTCAAACGAATATCAGAACAAAGTCATATTTGTCTTTCAAAATTCATATCATAACTTGATTTCGGAACAAACTTGATAGGCATCACTACTCTCAAGAGGTTACTATATAGACGTAATGTACCATCCTCAGTGCCTAGGCAATTCCAGCACCTTAGATCTTGTTCATTGCGCAAGAACGGGGTATAATTATTTTGTTACCCACCATCGTCAGTCCATTGACTTGGATTACTTACGTACAAACTGTCCCTCAGCTGATCACAAGTAGCGGGTGCTACTACAAGTAATCCTAAACCCTCTTTTGAAGAGAGCACTGTCTTCAAATCATAAATTTCTTTTCATGAGCATAACGGAAATGAGAAATCCAAAGGAAGATTTGATTTATGATTAATACAAATATCTTGGTGACAAAGTAGTTCAGAGTTCAAGAAAATAAGAAGGACAATTAGTTAAGACAAGGTGATGACTCAAAGCCGACACTTCAGAAGATTTAAATCACATAAAAACCCAAGAAAATGAGGGTACACAGTTGTCATCACAAGTATCATATCTCATAAGGTGTTCAAACATATGAACTCAAGTGGTCAAGTTTTATAACCTTCATTACCGAACATCGAAGAATAGACTCAATCGGAGTACTATTCGTAATTGCTAACTTTAAGAATAACTTAAGGGAGATTAAGGTACATAATGTGGGTAAACTTTGAGGTAGTATGACAATAAATACCAAGGTAAATGAGAGGGTAACTTCCTTGGCTTTTAGGATGAAGTTCTAGCATGAATTTAGACAAGAAATGGTGCAGAAATTCAAATCAGGGCTGCACCTGTCGACAGCAAGAAGGACCTGTCGACAGATGGCTGCAGAAAGAACATCATCTTGCAGGACTGTATGTATCTGTCGACAGATGCAAGATGTCTGTCGACAGATGCACACAGTCCCAGTTATTCCTGAGTTCAGGAAGGCTGGCCTGTCGACAACCGCCAATTTTTCTTGCATAAGGGACTTTGTATTCATCCTAAAAACTCTAACATTGGAACTTATAAATCAAGGCATGATTTATATCAATTTGAAGAGTCTAATTGTAGTTCCCACAGTGGTTTATATGCTAAACAAATGGGATAGAACAAGAGGGTTGCAATTCAAACTAGTTTAGCAAGAAACTAGCATGACATAGTACTGGAAATATGGTCCTTATACAAGGATTATATGGAAATATTTCCACAAGATAAACTCTCAAACTCAGGTATTTAATGCTCCAAAATCAAGGTTTGAGGTACAACATCTAGATGGAAAGAAATCACAATGTTCTAAGATATCGAAATTCCATCAAGGCTCTATAATATAAACATGAAACAAAGGTGGAAGAAGAAGATAGAAAATAGTCTTTAGAGTGGAACAAGGTTGTTCTTCTCCCATTAAGAACGTGTTTACCAAATGAAAGAAAATAGAATAGCTTCAGTGTATCATCTTGTATGCTTATCAAGAAGATTTCTTATCATGTGAGGGGGACATAACCGAATCAATGGAAGTGAAACCTACCTTGCTAAGCAAGAAAGCTTCCACTGATCTTGGTGAAAGAGTTTAACTTAGTGGAAGAAGAGCTCCTCCCAAATTGATGCCTTGCTAGACACGACAGCTACTTCAACAGCAAGTTAACACCAAAGAAGAAGCAGCTACAGAAGAAATAGGGGCAGAGGTGGGTGCAGTTGTAGATGCACGGCAACAGCTCCCCAGCAACAGTTCAAGGAGCTCCTCCACAACCCTTCTAGCAGCCAAGAGTAGAGAAGAGAAAGAACAGGGACAGAAACCAAAAAGTAGAAAGGATCGAACTCAGCAGAGGGAGTGGCTTTTATAGCCAAACTAGGTTCCCATGCTAGGGAACACGTAAACGCACAGGTGTAAACCGTAAAACCCATGGGTTTTTACTGTTACACATGCCCATGCTTCCAATCTCAAACCTACACCTCATCCACACATCATGAAATAGTTTAAACAAGCTCCATCCTTATCCTAATGTGTGTTGGCTTCTCCTAAGCCTCACACGTAGCCCCAGGAAAAACCCAGAAAATCCCTGCCGTAAATAGCCCATAATTCAGCTGGGCCAAAGTCTCATGTTTAGGTGTCCTAATGATATCCGTTTAACTTAAATTTCAACCATAGACTAATAGGAAGGTTTTACTAATTTTCATGATTTTTATTTAATTTTTAGAATTATTTTCTACGGGGTGAAAAATCGCCCGAAAAATAGTTGCGTCGACTTAATCTCAAAATCCGGTCGTCAAAAAATTCCGGATAATACATATTTGATATCTCCACAATTTCTAAGAATTATGGTGTTCTCAGATTTTATTTTCGTTACAGTTTTCTGGTGTCTCCCTGTCGGGGTGCGTACGACCGAAAGTAGTACTGGGGTATGATAAAGTGTCTTAAACATACCCTTATCCTAAATATCACAATTTAAACCTAATCGGTTTGCATAAACAAGAATTTCTAAGTAAAACATGGTATTTAAAATTGAGGGTATTACACGATGTTAGCTACCCACTGCGGATAAAGCACAACCCTAATGAATTTGGCTTTATGCAACTTGCAACCTCCTCTTTGATCTTGAGTGCAAGCTTGGGGTGTAGCCTCTTTAGCTTTTGTTAACGGATTTTGCATCGGCTTTTAAGACCAAACGGTGCTCGACCAAAGAGTTGTCATGCCCCGACATGTCCTCGTAGGACCAGGCAAAACCATCAGAAAATTCTTTGAGGACAGCTACGATAGCTTCATCTTCTTCTACACTCAAGTTGGCACTAATCAAAGATACCTTCAAGGATTCTTCAGTGCCAAGGTTGATCTCTTTGGTTGGCTCGTTCGCAGCCATGGTTGGCTCACAAATCTCTTCGTGCCATCCACATAGGAGCTCACTAGGTCCTCTTCTTCCGACCCAAGATCTCCCGGCTCATCTTTTTCTTCAAAGTCTAGCAGATATACTCCTAAACCATCGTCTACTGATTCTCCTTCTACGAAATTCGTTTCTATAAGAGATGGTTCCTCAAGAAATTATAGCACATCTCTCAGCCAAAGCCAAAACATATCGGGCAAGAACTTGCCTACCCTTCTCCTTGTGAATGCATGGCTGAGAGAGACTAGACTCTTCTAAACGTAGACCTGACTCTAGACTTGATCCTAAGCCTAAATCTAAACTACTATGTACAAAACTATGTACAAGATAAGTGCCCCTAGACGGGCGGCTGAAGAGTGTTGGCCCCTGGCCGATCGGAGGAGACTCTACACAGGAAGGATGCTCGATGGAGACATCACATTCCCACCTTTGAAAATTGGCATTTTTTTTTGGGAGTCAAGGCTTAGAACCATGAGTTATTGACTCGAGGTTGCTCTGACTGGCCAGGTGAGTAATAGAGGGAGGATAGGTTGGAAATGAAGGGGAGAGAAGGATTGGAGAAGGCAACTTGTGTGCCGAGCCACTTCAGCTGAGGGAGAAGATGAAGGAGATGGGATGAAGATGGGAGGTCGGAAGCAAGAGCGAGAGAAGGCCGAAGTCTTCAGCAGCTTCCTCTTCTTCCTCACTCTCTGACCCAGAAAATCCTCCACCACGGGCTCCCTTGTTCCTGGTTGAATGGGTCCCTGAATGAAATGCTCTTTCACGGTCCAGGTAAGAGGTGTGTAGGTATGAATGGATCTGGATGAATAAAGTGTGGATGAAATCCTAGACTGGCCCTAGCTAACAATCTCTTCACCTGGACACTACTAACAGGACCCTGCCTGTCTCTGCCCAACCCTCGGCCATGGATATAGCCGATTTTCGCCATCACCTCCCACCTTTCCCTTGAGGACACGTGAAGGTCTCAAACTCTTCATCGATGAAGGGAGGTGGTTCAAGTCAAGGGGGGATGGTAAATCGATGATGGACATGATGGGTTTCTTCCCCTTGTTCGGAATGAATAGGTGTGGCATTTGCTCTGATGTGATGGAGTTGAGGGTTTCCACAGTAGGGATGCTCTTGATTTTAATAACCCGCCATTAAATGGAAACTTGAAGCATTGATGGGCGGTGGAAGGGACCCGTAGAGTTTGCTCTAACCAAGGACAACCAAGAATGGCCTTATAGGCCGGATCGACGTCCAAGACTAAGAACTCGAAAGACATGGTAACCTATCCTATTTCCAGTTGAAGGGCAATCTTTCCTTTGGCAACCCTCTTGGAGTTGTTATAGGCAGTGATGGTGGAGCAGATTTCTTCAGATATCTTCCCCTAAACCCAACTGTTTAAGGGTCTTCATCGGACAAACATTGATGGATGCCCCTGTGTTGATAAGAGTAGAGTCCACCGAGACCTCGTTGAGGGTGACGATGAGGCAAAGAGGAAGTGAACGACACTCGGGGCTGCAAGATCTTCGTCCGAGAAGGAGATGGAGGGTCCATGGGTGAGGGAAAGAATAGCGTTTGTCACCCCACTAGCAGAGAAAGGTCATCATTAACCATGATCTTTTGGAGGAATTGGAGGAGAGTGGACTGATGCGATGGTGACTTCCGAATCAATTCTAAAATGGATACCTTGCAGGGGTCTTGTCCAAGTGCTGAAGAATATCATATTCGGTGCCGGCAAGTGGCGGCGGTCCATTTTTCCTCTATCTTGTGATGGCCATGGGAGTGGGGGAACAATGCAGTTCCGGAGAGTAACATGAATGTTCTCTTGAGACCTAGGGAGAATGAGTTGGAGGGGTGGGAGCCATAGGTGGGTGACTCATAGGTGGAGGGATTAGGACAAAACTGGGTATCCTAGCGGGCAGGTCTGATAATCACTATGGGCCGCTCTTCCAGGATGGCATCAATAGTGGTGGAGGGTTCCTGAGACTCTATGGAAGGACATGGGTACCACTCCTCAAAACCTTTCACTCCCTACTGTTGTTCCTTCTCACAACCCGAGGTCCTAGATGGTCATGATGTTGACCTTCTCTTGGGACTTGGAGGTGAAAGGGTTGTTATTTTGGTGGTTGGGGAGGGGGTTTCTACACTATACCCAGGTCCCTTCTTGTATACCTACCTAGACTTGGCAATGGCAACCTTGACATCGTCCCAATTGATCCTACCCTGATCATTCATGTCATACACCCAGTCACGGAAGGTGAAACGATTGTGGATTTCATGACCGGGGGCCCCATGATAAGGACAATACTTTGAGGTGTCGGCCCTCGGATGCACACCCTCCTTTTGTGGGGAAGTTGGATGGCATCGCAAGACATGAGGGTAAAGAAAATCTCCCCGAGGGATTCAGGGAGGGCAGGATAGTGAGATCTCTTGGGACCAGAACGGGTATAGCTAGAAGTGGAGGAACAACTGAATAGGCCTGGAGGGATGTGATGGGAATTGGTGAGGAATTGGAGGGGGGAGTGGGGAGTAAGGTGGTGGTTTTGTTAAGGGGCCTTAATGGCTGGCTGCAAGTGCTGATGGACTCGTTGACGGTCACCCCTCGGTGGTAGGTGCCGCGGGAGCCTTACATCCCTTAGGCTTCCCTTCAAAGAATGGCGAGAGGGAGGATCCTTGATTTGATTTTAAACCACCCTAGCTTGATTGTAGAGATATGCAAAGGAGGGAAACTCACTAAGCATCAATATGGATTTGAGTAAAGGGGTGATATTGGTGACTATCATAGTGATGGCTTGGGACTCCGGAATGGGGAGGTCGGACCTCGAAGCCATGGATCTCCAGCGGTTGGCAAAAGTGACAAAGTCTTCATTCGGCCTCATATTTTCCGCCACCAAGTAGGAAGTGTGGGGACTTGGGTGGCCATGTAAGAGAAATGGGAGATGAAGCGTTCGGAGACAATGTCAAGTTAATAAGATTGGATGCAGGAAGGGAGGTGAACCACCTCAAAGCCTCCCCTTCTAACAATTGTTGGAAGAGGTGAACCATGAGGACCGATCATATAACCACCGGTGGGAATCCATGAGAAAGCCGGCGAGATGGAATTGGGGGTCGGAGGTCCTATCATACTTTCGAGGCCTTGAAACCTGGGGGAAAGTAAGCATTCAGAAGCTTGCAGTAGTTTTGAAGGGAGTGAGGTTTAGACAAGGACATAGATTCAGCCAAGAGTTTTCTAACAAGACCCTCCATCTCCGACCTGGAGATGGATTCCGATTTAGTAGGAGGTGTGGGTTGGATATAGGCTGGATAGACAGAGGGAGGAGTTCGAATGGGAGTGGTGCAGGAGTGTGGGAGGAAGAGGGGAGATGGGAACCCGGGATGGGGTGACAGGCCTCAGATTGGGCCTGGATGAAGAGGCATTGAAAGGATAAAGAGGCTTGAGAGGAGGATTGAACTGACTCTTCAGGCTAAATGTTAGAGTTAACCATTCTGACAATTCATCATTGATATTAGCATCATATTCCAAAGCCGAATTGTTAGTCATGCTGACTGAATTCAACCAAGAGTCCATTAGCAACAAACCTACTGATTTTAAGATGATTAGGCTGATTGACTACACTGTTATTAAGAGAAATATGGATTCTACAAATAATGTGGTCAACAAGTCCCAAAATTTTTAAATGTCACGATTGTTGTGTTAACTAACTTATGATGGCCAATGATTCTCTCACCTCTCACTCAAAGCCAGGTGAAGGGCTAACTAGCTGGGAGGATAATGTAAGGTCTCGGGTCTCAGCGGATCCTTATTAGATCTTGTAGAGGTTTGGATGTGATGACGACAATGGATATTTCCGTTGACTTGGGATTCACGGCCAGGAGCTAGCCGTTGACTTGGTTTTAGCGTCCAGAGATGTGGACGTTTGTCGTTGAACTTGACGGCAAGCTGTCCGGATGTCGACCCATTGGCGGTTCAAATAGGCGGCGAGGTATGTGGACGTCTATTTGTAGCTTCTGTAGAAATAGGGCAGCCCGTGAGCAGCAACTTTTCCTTTCTCTTCCTCTCTTCCCTCCACTTTTACCTTTGTCCATTTCCACCACTTCGATGGTTGATGGGAGCTCGTGGGAAGACCCTGGTACGGTGTAGCGGTGTTAGATCGGGCAGGAATCGTGAAGATTTGGTGTGATTCGCACGGAGACTTCGAGGGGTTCCGGCGCGATTGGTGGTTGTTTAGGAGTTTTTGGGGCGTTCTAAGGTAGGGACTTAACCCCTTAAACCTTCCTTAACAGATCAGCATGCTTATTTGTTGTAGATTAGTATGCTAATTGCATTTTAGGGTTGGGTATACCATGTCGGGATTTTGGTTGTTTTAGGCGATCCAAGTATTGGATCGTAGAAATTCGGAGTTCTGGTAGTGTTAGAGGATGTGAGGAGGTGTTCCCCTCCATCAATTGGTGTACTGTTAGGCGGTTTTGCCCAATTGGACTGACCTGGCTCTGTTCTGGGTTCAAGGGGCTGAGGATATTAACGTCCACATATGTTGACGTTGAGATCTTCAATGTTGATGTAAACGATGAGATCTATTGCCGTTAAACAAGTGTTGGCGCATTGTGAGTGCCGTCTACATCTTGATTGGTGACATTTGATGTTGTCGTTAATATCTTGTGTCCCAGCAGGCTTTGGTCCTGTTTTGTGTTTCAAGGTGTTGACGTGCGATGTCCGCCTGTTAACACATTTTGCCAGGCTTAGAGTGTGGCTCCGCCTGTGCATATGTGTAATTAACTGTGTCGAGACGTGACACAAGGTGTCCGTCTATTGTACGGTGTTTCAGACATTGAGAATGTTACCATCTGTACTCGCGTTGAGTTACCGTGCTTCTATTTCTGTTTGTCACCTGGACATAGAGCGACGCTCTGTCTAGATGACCGGCGTGTGGGGGTCCTCCGTCGGTGAGCCAGGATGTTGAGAGTGTCTCTGTCCTGTGCTTACTCCTTGTGGTGGTTTCGAGCCGGTCTCCATGGAGCCCCTTCTCTACCGCTAGGGTTAGGCGTAGGGGGAAAACGGTCGTGGACAGACGCGAGAGAGAGCATCTGTAGTGTGCACATGGCTGGGGTTGAGAGACTCTATGGTGACGGGACGCTGAGCCACAGACCCTAGTTGAGTCCTAATTACTGTGTGTGAGTGTGTGTTACTGAGCCGCGAGGTTTCTAGTTTTGTAACGCACTCCTATCAAGGAGATGCGTGGTTGTTACTAGTTTTGGCTGTGATGCGACGTGTATTTACTTTCTGTTTTTACTTTTCGCACTTTAGTATTGTTGCCGGTGGGGGTTACTTTTCCTACTGGGTCTCTTTTCTTGTGACTCACTCCCCTCCCTTTCAGGTGGGTCGTCGTCGACTCCGTTCCGGGCGAGTCTAGCCACTCCAGTGTTGGTGCGCCCTAGCTGCAGTGAGTAGTACTTTTTGTTGTACTTTTGTACTCTGTACTTAGCTCGGACTCTGAGTTGTACATGTTATGTTTCATGTATAGTGAAATCTTACAGCTTTACATGGTGTGTATCTTCTTATATATAGTCTCCTCGGACATTCACTTTTACCCTTCCGAGCTTGTCTCGGGGTTAGCGGGTCAGAATTCGGGTTACTGGTTGGTTACTGGTAATGCGGATTTTGGGTCGTTACAGTTGGTATCAGAGCCTGGTCTGATGAGATATATATAAGGAATACCCATCATGTTAACTCAGAGTACAAAGAGTACAGTAGCAGCTAACTAGCCCGGAGGTAGTTAATGTATTAATATGTGTGGTTTTTGCTCTGTGTATAGTACTATGGCACCTAGGCGACGTCCTAGAGAGGGAGTGGCTGAGCAGGCGACTCGTCAGGAGGCTGGAGACGCCCCGCCACCTCAGTAGACAAGCCTTTGCCACAGGATGCACACAGTGGCATTGTTCCACCACCGCCGCCACCTCCTCCTCAGGCAGCTCAGGGATTAGTCTTGACCCAGTTTCTTGAGGGGATGGCTCAGTTTGTAGCTCACCACCGTGATGCATCGGTACCCCAGGGCGGTACTGGGAAGGTGTTGAGGGAGTTCTTACAGTTTCAGCCTCCCCAGTTTCTGGGCCAGCCTGATCCAGACATCGCGCGGGCATGGTTGGATGCAGTGGAGCGAACTTTCCGTTCCATGGAGTGTGTTCCGAGGAGCGAGTGTTGTTAGCTAGCTACCAGTTGCAGGCACAGGCGTTGACTTGGTGGTCCTCTGAGTGGGAGACTACTTTTCAGTCTCGCCCACTTAGACAGATTCCTTGGCAGGAGTTTGTCGTTTCTTTTGAGAGGGCCTTCTGTCCTACTTATCCGGACGGAGAGATTGTACTAGTTTCTGGACTTGCAGCAGAAGGACTCTACTGTAGTGTAGTACAGGGCCAGATTTGTAGAGCTAGGGCGTTATGCTCCGCAGATTATGGCAGATGAGAGTCTGAGGACTCAGCAGTTTGTGAGGGGCCTGAGGCCAGAGCTCAGGCAGGCGCTGATAGTTGCGCGTGTCACAGACTTGGACACGGCCTATCAGACAGCGGCAGCGTTGGAGGCTGATACTTTACGGACCCGTGCTCGAAGCGCAGAGGTTAAGACACAAGTAGTCCTACTCAGCCACGACAGCAGCAGAGTAGTGTGCAGGCGACTCCGAAGGCCACGACTTCCTACGCGTCCACTTCTGCTGGGACGACGGCGAAGTCAGGATCTCGGAGGAAGTTTCGACGTGACAAGAGGCAGGCGGAGCAGAGACAACAGTTGTTGGGAGTGTTCAGCAGCCGGTAGGGCAGCCTTTGCAGCAGGTACAACGTTCTTTTGCTGGTCAGTGTTACCGGTGTGACCAGATAGGTCACATGACACGAGATTGCCCCTTGTTACCTCGTGTGCCGCAGCAGCAGACCCAGTCATAGCCCCGAGTGCAGCAACAGTAGCAGTAGGCACCCGTGCAGCAGCGTCAGTAGGCCGGAGGTTCTGGTTGGTCGAGAGGTAGAGGTCGTGTTACTCACTTGACCCGTGCAGACGCGGAGGCAGCTCAGCTAGTGGAAGGTACAGTTACAGTTTTTGGTTATACAGCTAGAGTTTTGTTTGATTCCGGTGCCTCTCACTCTTTTGTGTTTGAGGAGTTTTTAGACTCCCTTGGAGAGTTGAGTACGGGAGAGTCTATTGAGCTAGCAGTAGAGTTGCCGACAGGGGACTTTGTCCTTACGTCCTATTGTCTCGAGGAGGTACCTGTGCAGTTGCAGGATCGTGGTTGTCAGCTCGCTTGTTTGCTTTGCAGTTGCAGGATTATGATGTGATTTTGGGTATGGACTGGTTAGAGCGGTATGGTGCAGTGATGGATTTCCAGAAGAAGAGGGTGCACTTGCGGATACCCAGGGAAGCGGCGTTCTACTTCCAGGGTATCGTACCTCTTACTTCTCGCTTTTTAGTTTCTGCTTTGAGGGCGGGGAGGTTGCTTGCCTCTGGTTGTCAGGGATTTCTAGTTTTTGCAATGACCCTTGACCAGGTTACCTCAGGAGTGGGGGACATTCTCGTAGTGTGTGAGTTTCTGGATGTTTTTTCGGAAGAGTTACCTGGTCTACCGCCAGAGAGAGAGATTGAGTTTACTGTTGAGTTAGTTCCTGGCACTGTACCATTTGCATAGGCACCGTACCGTATGGCACTACCAGAGTTGAGGGAGCTGAAGAGGCAGCTTGAGGAGCTGTTGGAGAAGGGCTATATTCGTCCTAGCTTTTCTCCTTGGGGATCACCTGTCTTGTTTGTCCGGAAGAAGGATGGTAGCCTAAGATTGTGTATTGATTATAGGAAGCTAAACCAGTGACCATCAAGAATAGGTATCCATTGCCTAGGATTGACGATCTCTTTGATCAGCTTCAGTCTGCTCATGTCTTTTCGAAGATCGACCTGAGGTCAGGCTACTATCAGTTGCAAATTAGAGACTCTGACATTGAGAGGACTGCTTTTCGGACCAGGTATGGACATTTTGAGTTTTGGTGATGCCGTTTGGGCTCACCAATGCACCGGCGGCCTTCATGGATCTGATGCACCAGGGTTTCACCAGTTCTTGGACCGGTTTGTCGTAGTGTTTGATGACGACATTCTGGTGTACTCCGCTTCGGAGGAGGAGCACGCCGAGCACCTGAGGATCGTGTTACAGACTTTGCGAGAGCACCAGTTGTATGCCAAACTTAGTAAGTGTGAGTTTTGGCTACAACAGGTTCACTTTTGGGGCACGTGATCTCAAGTGAGGGAGTTTCTGTAGATCCAGCAAAGGTCGAGGCAGTTTTACAGTAGGAGAATCCCAGGACTGTGTCTGAGATTCATAGCTTTTTGGGCTTGGTAGGTTACTACCGCAGGTTTGTTCGGGACTTTTCTCAGGTTGCTGCACCCTTGACTCGGCTTACGAGAAAGGGGGTTCCATTTTTGTGGTCAGAGCATGTGAGCAGAGCTTCATAGAGTTGAAGCGACTGCTTACGTCAGCGCCAGTCCTTGTGTTACCTTTAGGTGAGGAGGGTTTTGAGGTTTGCACAGACGCTTCAGGTGTTGGTTTGGGTGCGGTTTTGATGGCTTATGCGTCTCGTCAGCTTAAGCCCCACGAGGAGAGTTACCCGACCCATGACCTAGAGCTTGCAGCTGTGGTATTTGCTTTGAGGATTTGGCGTCTTTACCTGTACGGAGTGAGTTTTGTAGTCCGTACCGACCACCAGAGCTTGAGGTATGTGTTTTCTCAGAGGGATCTGAATATGAGGCATCGTCGATGGATGGAATATCTGAAAGACTATGATTTTAGCATTGAGTATAAGCCTGGAAAAGCGAATGTAGTTGCAGATGCTTTGAGTAGGAAAGCACAGATGAGTCATCTGATGCTAAGGGAGTGGCAGTTGTGGCAGTGCGGTAGAAGGGTCTTTTAGAGTTTCGTCCAGTCATTGACTGTGTGTGTTGGGCAGTTTGTTGGCGGCTCCCGCTGTTGTAAGACAGGTTGTTGAGGCTTAGCGAGCAGATCCTGAGTTACACTGTGTTACTTCTTCCAGAGGTTGAGCTTCGCGAGGACAGGACTGTTAGGTTCCGAGATAGACTCTATGTTCCTGTTGATGAGTCTATCAGAAGAATTGTGTTGCAGGAGGCACATAGTTCCAAGTACTCGATTCATCCAGGGTCGACCAAAATGTATCATAGGTTGAAACGTCAGTTTTGGTGGCCTGGGATGAAGAGAGAGTAGAGGCTTTTGTTACTAGGTGTTTGGTCTGGCAGCAGATGAAGGCCGAACATCAGCGTCCAGGAGGACTTGTGCAGCCGTTAGAGATTCCGATGTGGAAGTGGGACCATGTGACGACTGACTTTGTTTGTGGTTTGCCGAGGACAGCTGGAGGTTTTGATAACATTTGGGTTCTTGTGGACAGATTGATGAAGACTGCTAGATTCTTGACTGTCAGGACTAGTTGGGGTGTGAGTAGGTTGGCCGCGTTGTACGTAGAGAGGATTGTTCCTTTGCATGGAGTGCCGATCTCTATTGTGTCAGATAGGGATCCTAGGTTCACTCTGGGTCCTGGCGCAGTTTCCAGAGGGCTTGGGGACAGAGTTGGCTTTTAGTTCCGCCTACCACCCACAGTCAGATGGTCAGTCAGAGCGGACTATCCAGACTTTAGAGGACATGCTTAGAGCTTGTTGTCTGGAATGACAGGGATCGTGGATAGTTCACTTGCCGTTGGTCGAGTTCACATATAATAATAGCTATCACTCCAGTATAGGTATGGCACCATATGAGGCTTTGTTTGGACGACCGTGTCGTACTCCTCTAGACTGGTTCAAGGTTGGCGAACGGATTGTCATGGGGCCAAAGTTAGTTCAGCAGGCAGTTGAGGTAGTTCATCTTGTGAGGCAGAGGCTTCAGTCAGCTCAGAGTCGGCATAAGAGTTATGCAGATCAGCGCAGACGACCGCTCGAGTTTCAGGTAGGAGACCAGGTGTTTGTTCGTGTGTCTCCTATGAAGGGAGTGGTGAGGTTCGGTATGCGTGGAAAGTTGAGTCCCGCTTTATTGGACCTTTCACCATTTCTGAGCGTGTCGGAGGTTTAGCGTACAGACTTGAGCTTCCATCAGAGTTGGCAGCAGTCCACGATGTGTTCCACGTGTCGATGCTTCGGAGATACCTTTCTGACGAGAGTCTCATGTTCTCCAGAGTACAGAGTGGTCTGAGGTGACTCCAGTGTTGACTGTACCAGAGTTTCCGTTGCATATTGAGGAACGCCGAGTTCAGAGGTTGAGGAACAAGGCAATCCCTTTAGTTCGTGTTGCGTGGCAGCGGCACTCAGGTGGTGAGTCGACTTGGGAGCGAGAGATGAAATGCGCGAGCAGTTTCCGTACCTCTTTGGTGAGTTTATTTTTTATGCTGTTTGAATTTTGAGGGCAAAATTCCTTAAGGAGGGAGGGATGTAAGGTCTTGGGTCTCAGTGGATCCTTATTGGGTCTTGTAGAGGTTTGGATGTGGTTGACGACAATAGATATTGTCGTTGACTGGGATTGACGGCCAGGAGCTAGCCGTTGACTTGGTTTAGTGTCCAGAGATGGACGTTTGTCGTTGAACTTGATGGCAAGCGGTCCGGATGTCGACCCATTGGCAGTTCAAATAGGCGGCGAGGTATGTGGACGTCTATTTGTAGCTTCTGTAGAAATAGGGCAGCCCGTGAGCAGCAACGTTTCCTTTCTCTTCCTCTCTTTCCTCCACTTTTACCTTGTCCGTTTCCACCACTTCCGATGGTTGATGGGAGCTCGTGGGAAGACTCTGGTACATGTGGCGGTGTTAGATCGGGCGGGAATCGTGAAGATTTGGTGTGATTCGTGTGGAGACTTCGAGGGGTTCCTGCGCAATGGTGGCTGTTTAGGAGTTTTTGGGGCGTTCTAAGATAGGCACTTAACCCCTTAAACCTTCCTTAACAGATCAACATGCTTATTTGTTGTAGATTAGTATGCTAATCGCATTTTTAGGTTGGGTTATACCATGCCGGGTTTTGGGTGTTTTGGGCGATCCAAGTGTTGGATCGTAGAAATCCGGAGTTCTGGTAGTGTTAGAGGATGTGAGGAGGTGTTCCCCTCCATCAATTGGTGTACTGTTAGGCGGTTTTGCCCAATTGGACTGACCTGGCGCTGTTCTGGGTTCAGGGGGCTGAGGATATTAACGTCCACATATGTTGACATTGAGATTTTCAATGTTGATGTAAACGATGGATCTATTGCCGTTAAACAAGTGTTGGCCGCATTGTGAGTGTCGTCTACATCTTGATTGGCGACATTCAATGTTGCCATTAATATCTTGTGTCCCAGCAGGCTTTGGTCCTGTTTTGTGTTCAAGGTGTTGACGTGCGATGTTCGCCTATTAACACATTTTGCCAGGCTTAGAGTGTGGCTCCGCCTGTGCATATGTGTAATTAACTGTGTCGAGACGTGACACGAGGTGTCCGTCTATTGTACGGTGTTTTAGACATTGAGAATGCTACCGTCTGTACTCGCGTTGAGTTACCATGCTTCTGTTTCTGTTTGTCACCTGGACATAGAGAGACGCTCTGTCTAGATGACCGGCGTGTGGGGGTCCTCCATCGGTGAGCCAGGACGTTGAGAGTGTCTCTGTCTTGTGCGTACTCCTTATGGTGGTTTCGAGCTGGTCTCCGTGGAGCCCCTTCTCTACCGCTAGGGTCAGGCGTAGGGGGAAACCGGTCGTGGACCAGACGTGAGAGAGAGCATCTGTAGTGTGCACATGTGACTAGGGTTGAGAGACTCTGTAGTGATGGGACGCCGAGCCATAGACCCTAGCTGAGTCCTACTTACTGTGTGTGAGTGTGTTACTGAGCCGCGAGGTTTACAGTTTTGTAACGCACTCCTGTCAAGGAGACGCGTGGTTGTTACTAGTTTGGTTTGTGATGTGAGGTGTATTTACTTTCTGTTTTTACTTTCCACACTTTAGTACTGTTTCTGGTGGTGGTTACTTTTCCCTACTAGGTCTCTTTTCTTGAGACTCACTCCCCTCCCTTTAGGTGGGTCGTCGTCGACTCCCATTCCAGGTGAGTCTAGCCACTCCGGTGTTGGTGCGCCCTAGCTGCAGTGAGTAGTACTTTTTGTTGTACTTCTGTACTCTGTACTTAGCTCGGACTCTGAGTTGTACATGTTATGTTTCATGTATAGTGAAATCTTACAGCTTTACATGGTGTGTATATCTCTTATATATAGTCTCCTCGGACATTCACTTTTTACCCTTCTGAGCTTGTCTCGTGGGTTAGCGGGTCAGAATTCGGGTTACTGATTGGTTACTGGTAATGCGGATTTTGGGTCGTTACAATAAAGGTCCTCCTGCCGCGTACCGTAAGGGAATCCACAGAATTTTGGGACTTCTGGAGTTCTTCTTGAAACCAATCCGATTTACCCGAGAGGGAATCCCCGAGTAAAAGATTGTAAATCAAGAAGTGGTTATCCTAAAATGTGTGGGGAGGCTAGAACAGAAGAGAAAAGAGACCCATCTCGTGACTCAGAACCATCAGTGATCAAAGTGAAGGCAAACAAAAGCAAATAGAAAGTAAAATAGATCAAAAATACCTTCTGTGAAGTAAACCGCAACACCAGTGACATCAAGTTCTTCAAAAACAAGTAAATTGTAGGATCGATGGACGCTGACCAGAAGTTGATGGCATAGGATGTTGACGCTAAGAAGAAATAAACGTCAAGAAAGGTGGACATTTACCTAGGTAGATGTCAAGATCATTTGACGTCTACCTAGGCACTGGCTGAGACCGCAGTGGCAGAAGTTGTCCCACCGTGATCGCCAAAGGAGAGCTATGGATGTTCTGTTTTGCTCCCGAAAGACTCCAGAGGTTCCCCCAAACATTGAGTGCTCCCTCGTTGCGCATTGGCATTTGCTGGTTGACCCTCATTCTTGCTCGTTGACTCCTGTTTGACCAAGTTGACCAAGGGAGAAAGGGAAGAAAGGCAAAGAAACCAGCAAGGAAATTAATAGGAGGTGATCCACCTGTGCCCAAGGAAGTGTTCAAATCGCGCCAGTGACGTAGCCTCAAGTAGCGGTTGATGGCGGGACTCTGACTTTCCCTCTTTGGTCGGCCAAAGGAGAAGCTCCGTGGTGTTGCTGAAGATGTTCTTGTGACAAAGAGGGCTCTATAAGACTTAATTGAAGTGCGGTAAGCGTCCAGAAGTAAAGAGAAATCACCCAAAAGGTGAGTCCTGTACCAGTTGTGGGCTTGAGAAGAGGGGTGGCCAAATACTATGACTACCCTTCTTCCCTCCATTTTTCGTTAGGAAAACCCCTTTTAGGTGTGTATGTAGCACCCCGGAAAAAAATTCCGTATCTAAAAATTTGAAATAATAATTTCTATAATATTGAAATAATAGAAACATATGTACCACCATCATATGTGCAAGAACACATCAGAAAATTTTGTAAAAATTATAATTCAACCCCAAACCTTATTCCTAAGTGTTCCACGATGAAATTCATGCAATGAAAAATCAGATTGGTCAAGTGTACGTCACAATGTGACTAATTATCTAAATTAGGAAACTAAGTCAGAAAATCATTAATACGGAAATATAACGTGCTCTTAAATTAAATGAACATGTTGGAAAGATTTCCAACAACATGTATTCATGACCATTATCGGAATTGAACCAATGGACCTCTCATAGCCCATGAATAAATTCAAGAAAAATATAATAAATCTATAACTCTATTATTTTCTAATTAAAAGGGGAATTCCCATAAGTTAAATTCTATAAAGTGATGGGCTTTGTTAAATGGATCATATAAAAGTTATTGGGCAAAAATTTAGAGTTTTAAAAGATGAATAATAGAATAATACCCAAAATTCGTATCTTAAATATTACCTAAAAAGAAAAGGGGTATTAAAACATTAAAATAAGTGATTTGGGTTAGAATTGGATTCCTAACCCTACCCTAATTAGTTGGCCATGATATTGCATCCCAACATAACCCTAATAGGAGTTGGAAAGCTTGGAAGGAGGATAGAAATAGGAAATCTCGGAATTATAGTTCTATTAGGAAAAAGAAACCCAATAAGCATAAATACTCTCTAAACCCTCCATTGTTGGCCCTAACACGTTGTTGGGGCTTGCTGGACAAGGAGAGGAGGCCAAGGAGAGGAGGAACTCGTGGGGAGAAGGTTGGACCAAGCTTCAACCGTGTTCTTTAAGCTCTAACCCTAGAAGATCAAACCAGTCAAAGGTAGGCATTCTCACAAGCAAAACCTAATTAATTTCGTCTGTAGGTTGTCCCAACCATCAGGAACAAACCCCTTTTGTTTCATAATTTTCCATCAAGCTAATCTTTTGTCCTTGATTTTTGATGTTCTGCAATCACCATGACCCCGAACCATCATGTTTATTTTATATCTCCATGTATACTCGTCCCCATGCCATTAAATTTAACTAGAGATACTGATGGATGTTAGGCGTCGTTTGTCTCTGAAAGCCCTAATTTTCATCCATCCTACTTCGCGAATTAATTCATTTATCTCTACTATACACTATACCATGTTCTTCATGAATAAACTTGTTTGAAGCATGCGAGATCATGTCTGATGATCAGCTCATTCCCATATAATTTCTTGAATTATATAACTATTTTGGTGATAAAAAAACTCATATTTAGTTTAATCTAACAAGTCTTCTATGAAGCTTAAGCACAGGAAATAAATCAAAGAAAGTCAAGCAAAACCTGTAAGTATTTTTTACCCTGAAACATTTAAAGTTCAGAACATATAATTTTTTTAGTATACATCGACTTCCTGAGAAGTATAACGATTTCAATAGTCATAACGATTTCCTTACCTCTATCACTTTCATACTCATAAGGATTTGGTAAGTGACATACCGATTTCGGCCTCACAACAATTTCATAAGCATCACATCGATTTTGATCTCAGAACGATTCGCTAAGTGATTGCATCGATTTCGATCTTAGAACGATTCACTAAGTCATTGCATCGATATTGATCTCAGAACGATTTGTTAAGTGATTGCATCGATTTTGATCTCAGACAATTCGCAAAATGATTGCATCGATTTTGATTTCAGAACGATTTGCTAAGAGATCGCATCGATTTCGATCTCAGAATGATTCGCTAAGAAATCGCATCGATTTCGATCTCACAACGATTTTGCTTCACATCGATTTGATAAGTGAGAACAACGATTTGCTCTCACAACGATTTGAAAAGTGAGAACAATGATTTGCTCTCACAACGATTTAATAAGTGAGAACAACGATTTGCTCTCACAACGATTTGATAAATAAGAACAACGATTTGCTCTCACAATGATTCGGTTTCACATCGATTTGGTAAGTGAGAACAACAACTTGGTCTCACAATGATTTGTCTTTCATAACAATTCAATAAGTTCCACATCGATTTGGTATTTACATCGATTCGACAAGTTTTAACGACGACTTGGTCATTATAACGACTTGATAAGTTACACAACGATTTGCTTGCTGTAACGATTTCATAAGTCACAACAATGACTTGGTCTGTGTAACGATTCGATAAAAAACAAAACATCGATTTGATCACTACATCGACTCGATAAGTGAGACAATGATTTGGTCATAACGACTTGTTCATAACAATTTGTTTATACTTTCATAACGACTTACATAAACGACGACTCATTCACACATCGATTTCGTAAGTCATACTCACATCGGTTTCATGTAGCATAACGACTTGATATTCAAATATCTTGACAAGTCAAAGTCATGACGCATATATTTCTTATATCCATGCATTAAATATAACTGTACATTTCTCTGCATGATACATGTCCAGATATCTTCTATTCTTATGCTTCTGCATGTAATATCTTTTGGAAAGACAGAATGGTGTAAGGATCAGATCTAGAACGGGGGGTTGAATAGATCTAACACCAATTAACGCAGAAGCTTAGGCAATTAAAAATTACTTCGAATCAGAGATCAATTCACCCAAACAATTTACTAATCTGAAGTGTGATTAGTGTGTGTGAGCAAATCAATTAGTAGTGTGAGCGAAATCCCTATGCATGCATCTAGCGTAATTCAAAGTCAAACCACAATTCAAACCACTTCACAGAGGATTTTTAGGTGGTTCGGAAATCACCACCAGTGACTCCTACGTCCACCCTCACACAGTGAGGCCACACTACTCAAAACTTTGAGTACAACTGACACCAGAGCACGACGACTCCAAACACCCTTGAGCACGACGGCTTAACACACAACCTTGAGTTCAACGACTCACAAACTGAGCGCGACGGCTCAAACAACAACTGGAGCACGACGACTCCAAATGAGCACGACGGCTCAAACCACACCGTGAGTGCGACGACTCACAAACCAGAGCTCGATAGCTCACAGTACAAAGGCTAGATCAAACACAAAAGAGATCAGATCCTCTAGCAATGATCTGATTCAAGACAGTTTCGTACACAGAAATTTGTGCAGAACTTCATGCACAAATCTCATTGACGAAATAAGGAAGAAAAAACTTAGAAATAAGACAAATAGATGTAGAAAGTGTGTTCTTCATTGAAGAGGCCTTACAGACGCTTCAATTGAGGAGCCTTGATGGAAATCGATGGAGATTCTCCTCAATTGGCGATGCTCTGCTTTGATGGCATCTGAAATGCCAGAAAACCTTCTTCTTCTGCACCTCTTCAGTTGGATCTGCTCCCTTGCCTAGCACAGCAACCTTCTCTCCAGGGATTCCCCTTGATTCCCACGTCCTTCCTCTTGAAAGGCTGGCTTGCACCTTCTGGAGATGGAGACAGATCTGGAAAGCCCCTTTGGCCGCCAAAAGGCTTCTTCTGAAAGTGTATGGGCTCTCTTGGGGTACAAGGAGCATGGGTATTTATAGCCCCATATGTCTATAAAGTGCCTTGGGGTGCATGGGCACGGAACCCTAGGTCAAATCCCCTAAATCCTAAGCAGCCACCTGTCCAGAGAAATTCACATTTTTGAGTTTCAACGGAGTGTGTCGACCTGACTTGATCTAGTGTCGACCAGATGTCCCAGTCAGGCAAACTGATCTGCTGGAAACTGGGTCTAGTGTTGACCTCACTTGATCTACTGTCGACCTGATGTCCCAGTCAGGCAAACTGATCTGCTGGAAACTGGGTCTAGTGTCGACCTGACTTGATCTAGTGTCGACCTAATGTCCCAGTCAGGCAAACTAATCTGCTGGAAACTGGGTCTAATGTCGACCTGACTTGATCTAATGTCGACACTACCAAGACAAAAATGTGTGAACCTGAAAATATAAAGTGTAAATAATTAATACAAGATATTATCATTAAAATATGATATTAAACATAAAAAATATGTTGTCTAAGAATTTTGTGATATGTATAAAATGTATAACATGTTCAACATATCATCATCAAAATCACAATATGTCATCATTAAAATCACAATATGTCATCATTAAAATCACAATATGTTATCATTAAAATCACAACATGTCATCATTAAAATCACAACATGTCATCATTAAAATCACAACATGTCATCTTTAAAATCATAATATCTCATCATTAAAATCACAATATGTCATCATTAAAATAATAATATGTCATCATCAAAATCAAAGTATGAGTGATGTTCATTGGTCATCATTAAAATGCAACTTTAGGAAATTCCAAAACATACTCAACCCAACAATTGCATACAAGACTCTTGATATTTGGCGGAGACATATACTCAAGCATAGTGAAAGTGTCCAGACAAGCCTGACTTGTCTTTCTTCAAATCACCATTTGATATACCAAGAATGCCCATGCAATGTGAGAGTGAGGAATTCATTTGCAGGAATATTTGTCAATAAACTGAATGGGAGTTGATGATAAATCAGATGTGAAAGAATATTTCTTCAGCATTTCACTCAAAGATTCTTTTGACTCACTTCCCCATAAATATGCATGATATGAAATGATCATTTAAGCAATTCAGATATGTTCATTCAAAGTAGTTTGCACAGAAAGAATATGAACATGATCAAACATGCATTAACAGGCAATTTATTGAAGGAGAAAAGTTTCAAAAACTTAAAATAAAGTTTTTGAGATTTTCATTTTTCTTGATGACCTTTATGCAGAAAAAGACTATTGATACTTGGCGGAGAATTTTTCTCACGCATGATGATAGTTTCCAGACAAGCCTAACTTGTCCTTTCACATTTCACCATTTAATATACCGCATAGTCACTGCATAAAGGTCAATTATTCTTTATTTTTAGCATGAAATTCATTGCATTTTTCAAGAACATCTTTGCACTTTTTCAAATTTACTCCCCTTAATATGTTCATGGAATGAAAAAGCTAGCAAGCAATTCACACATGATTATGCACACAATTGGCTTTAAGCATAACATGACTTCTGGTACTTGGCGGAGTATTTTACTCACGCATAATGAAAGTTTCCAAACAAGCATAACTTGTTTTTCCACATGTCATCATTTGATATACCGAAAAGTCAAATCTATTGATATGCACACAGAATCATGGGCACAGTTAAGCAAGCATGATAACACAAACATGATTCCAATTGTTATGACACAAAAAGTTCATTGTTGGGAGTACCATTGAAACACATTTCTCATTTTTCAGATAAAAATTAAACATTCATTTCAATTCAGCAATTCAAATTTGAAATGATAAAGAAGTTTTACCTTAAAGGACTTCAATTGTTTTTCAAAGATTTTACCTGTGTTCTCCAATCTTTTCTTGCCTTGCACAGCCAATATTTTTAGTCCATTTACAATGTATGGCTGCAAGACTCCTCAGCTTGCTGATCAAGCTGGTTTTGGGACCCACACTTGCTTGGGTCCTGCAATGAAGTCAATGTTAGAGTGCAATAAAGATTTTTGAATCCAAAATGATTTTATTTTTGGTATAGATGCATTTCTTTCATTGACAAAACTATGAGCAGAATTAGTTCTAAATTTTCTTTTTGCCTTGCTCAACGCATTTATGTTTCATGAAGTTTTCAATTTATATTCACATGGAGTTTCTGAGCATTTTCAACAAAATCATGATTCTTAGTTACATGAGAATGATGTGAAATTTTTTGCAAGTAATTCAAGCTAACATCATCATGGAAGAAATGAATAAACAAGCAATCATGTTTCAATGACAACCAATTTTAATTTTTTTAATTAATGACTTCTACACAAGGAAGAGCATTGGTACTTGGCGGAGGTTATTCCTCACACATAATGATAGTTTCCAGACAAGCATGACTTGTCCTTCCACAGTTCAACATTTGATATACCAATTGATCTTTGCATAAGAGTCCCAATTGATTTCAGTTTTTATTTAGCAGGGAATCTCTCAGAAGTATTTACCTGACAAGATTTTCATTTTCTTTCATTCTATTTACTTACTTTCCTTGTAGCCTTAGTCATAAAGCCTTCATTTGAGATTGACTACAAGGATCCCTGCATCCAGCATTCAAGCAACATATTTTAGAACTCAAACTTGTTTGGGTCCTAAGGATCTTCCATGAATTTGTAACAATGATTTTTGAATCCAAAAGGATTTGATTGGGTGCATTTTTTTGAAGACTAGAAACACTGGAATCTTGGTTTCTAATCTTAGAGCTATTGGTATAGAATGCACTACTGACATACTGAACATTTGTTTTCTATTTTTCAGATTTTTATCATTGAGATTTTTAACATGGAATTCAGAAGAGATCTTTTATGCAACAGTTCATTTTTCATGTACATAGAATTTCTGAGTGTTTTCAGCATGAACATGATCTATTCTTATGTATATGACATGAAACATGGGAGCATGCACAAGATTATCAATTCTATGCCAACATTCCCTGAAAGTATGTCCAAATTTATGACATGTGAAGCATTGGACTAATTTGACATGTTTATTGAAATTTTGATTTCTACTCCAGCAATGTTTGGCAAGATGACCAGGTTTATTGCAGTTAAAGCAAATGAGAGCATTTCTTACCTGGTACTTACCTTGTCATGTATGCATTTTCTGGAATCTCTTTTTCATGTGAGGAGGCTTACCATGAGGAGAAGGAGGTGTTGCATCTGATCAATGTGATCTCTTGCACTGAAAAGTGAGATTTAACTAATTTATTCTTGTATTCTTTCCCTGTAAAAATGAAAGAAAATCAAATTGACAGGATGGAAAGCTTAAGACCTTCATAAAGTTCATGTATACTGAGTTTAGACCTATTATTCTACATTGTGTTACAATTAAAGCTCCTAACATCCTTGTTTAAATATTTCTAGTCATGCATATAGGTCACCTTATTTCACATTTGTATCATTATTTTAACTACATTCTGATCATTATATTTTGCTATACTTTGTGTTGAGTGTGTCTTTGTTATTAAACTTTGTTGCACAATAACAAAAACACAATAATTTCTCTCATATATCATATCACTTTGCCTCATTTATTTTGATCTTTACTGACCATTTATTTCCTTTTCCTTCATTAATTGATCTCTTACAATCCTTGGTTCTCTCACTTATCCTTCTTTTTGATGCTGTCAAAAAGGGGAGAAGAAAGGGTTTTTGAGGGGGAAGAAGGGTTTCTAGGAGGAGAAAGTTCAAAGGGCGTATATGGTCAAGGGAGTATTGCAGTCAAGGGAGATATGCTTTGTCATCATCAAAATCAAAGTATGAGTGATGCTCATTGGTCATCATTAAAATGCAACTTTAGGAAATTCCAAAACACACTCAACCCAACAATGGGATTTCTATTTTGATGTATCCTTAGTCCAACGATTGACTGACAACAAGAGACAGCCTAGCTGTCTATGTTTTAGCATTTAATGTGTGCAGGTCATTTGACAGCACGACTCTATACAACATTGGATAAAGTAGAAGCTGGAGGATATCAAGAAGGATTTTCTTCTTACGTGCATGGAACGTAAAGAACTGTTGACTGCAAAGAAGAACCATGCAGCTAATGTTCTCAGAACATAGGGACAATCGATACTTCAACGACTACTTTTCAAAAGAAGTTATATATTGAAGACTGATGCTCCAGAGATATCAACCTTGAAAATAAAGCCTACTCGACACAATCAGCGAGCATCTAGAAGAGCCAAGCCTCACTCCATTGTTTTTAGTTTTGCTCTTAGATCTCTGCGTCTAGAGTAGATCTTAGAGAGAGTGTAACGTCTCGGGTTTTTATCTGATCTTTACTGGGTTTAGTTGTGGATCTGTGCCTGGTTGACGTCCAGGTGGCTGGCGTCGACTGTGTGTTGGCAGCAAGCGTGTTGTCGTTAGCCGTGTTTTGGCGTCCATCGATGTTGTCGTCCACGTATGTCTCCGGGTTTTTCAGGAGATAAAACTTGGCGGCAATCATTAGGATGTCAGGTTGTTGGCGGTTCAGTTTGGCCAAATCAGGTTGACGTCAACTGATCCGGCTGTGTTTTTTAGGGCAACCCGAGGGCCATTCTTCCTCTCTCTTCTTCCTCTCTTTCCCTCAACTTTCACCCTTGTCTTCTCCACTACTTCTGGCGACCGACGGAGCACGTGGGGAGATCGTGGTTCGCGTGGCGATGACGGGACGGGCAGAATTGATGGATCGGGTGGCGATTTTTGCGGGAAGCTCCTAGGGGTTCGGCACGAATCGAGGTTTATGTGGAGTTTTTAAGTGTTTCTGAGGTAGGGACGTAAACCCTTAGTTCCTTTGTGTGTGCTATTCCATGCTTGTGTGCGTACGATTTGGGGATGGTTTTTCTTCATGCCGGTTTTAGGGTGTTTTGCTCGATCCATGTTTGGATCGTGTTTTACCAGCATTGTGGTAGTGTACTATGATGTAGGGGAGTGTTTCCGTACATCAGATTATGGTTTGTGGGGCGGATTTGCCCTGTGTGGGAATCAGCTGGAGGCTGGTTCAGCTGTTGGAGGCTAAAGAAGTCAACATCAAGGGATGTTGACGTTGATCTCTTCAGGGAAGAGGTAAATGGCATGATCTTTTGTTGTTAAGTTCTTCAGGGGAGAACTAGACGACGAGATCTGTGCCGTCAGGTTCTTCAGGTAGGATATAAACAACATGATCCTTGCCGCCGAGTTTGGGTAAACAGACAACCTGTGACCGTCTACTTTTTCTAGACGTCTGGAATGTTGCCGTCTACCTATTGTTAGCAGCAGTCGATGTTGTCGTCTACTGTTTGCTTGGTGACATGTGATGCTGTCGTTTACTTCCTGGTTGGCGGCGGTCGATGCTGCCGTCTACCTGCATATGTATTCCCAGTATGCTGTGTGTTTCCCTTTCTGTGGTTTAAGGTGTTGACATGTGGTGTCCGCCTGTTAGCACAGTCTGTCAGGTGTAGAGAGTGTCTCTGCCTGTGCTCGCATTGTGTTTGGCTGTGTTGTGACGTTGACACGTGGTGTCCGTCCGTTGCGCCGTACTTCAACACAGATAGTGTTTTCGTCTGTACTTGTGTTGGGGGGTTTCTGTGCTCTCCTGTTTCTGTTGTGTTTCCTGGATGTAGAGCTACGCTCCGTCTGGATGACTGGCGTGTGGGGGGTCCTTAGCCAGTGAGCTAGGACGTTGAGTGCGACTCCGTTCTGTGCGTACTCCTTGTGGTGGTTTTGAGCCAGTTACCGTGGAGCCCCTTCTCCACCGTCTGAGCCTGGCGTAGGGGAAAATCGATCATGGACCAGACGCGAGGGAGAGCGTCTGAGTGTGCACACGTGGCTAGGGTTGAGAGACTCTGTGGTGACGGGACGATGGACCGTAGACCCTGGCTGAGTCCTACTTTCTGAGTGCTGTGTGAGCTCTTGCTTGTGAGCTTGTGTGTGTGCAGTGCTTGTGTGCTGTCGAGCCTGCGAGGTTCTAGTTTTCTCAGTGCGCTCCTAAGGGAGCTGCGCACTACGACACCAGTTCCTGTTTGTTGACAGAGTGTGTGTGTTTACTTACAGTCGCTTTTTGTTTAGCACTGTTTAGTAGCTCTGTTACCGGTGGGGGTTAGTTGCCCTACTGGGTCTCCTTTCTGTGAGACTCACTCCCTTCCCTTCAGGTGGGTTCGTGGGCAGCTTGCGTGTGTCGTGGAGCTTCGTTACTCCGTGCTGGCTCTGCTTGGCTACTGTGAGTAGTACCCTGCTCTTGTACTCACTGTACTCTTACTTCTCTGTTGTCTCTGAGTTATATATGTTAATCATGTTAGTTGTGGTGTGTACATTTGCTTATATGATCTCCTCAGATGCTTTTCTTCAACCATTCCGAGATTCGTCTCGTGGGTTAGCGGGTCATGATTCGGGTTACTGGTCGGGTACCGGTAGTCGATCATGGGTCGTTACAGTTGGTATCAGAGCTTGGTCTGTCGAGATACATATAAGGAAATGTTCCGTATAACTCAGAATGTGTGGAGTACAGAAGCAGCAGGCAGTTCAGGAGTTATTTTGTGTATCGCGTGTGTGCATGTCCTGTGTGGTTTGACCTTTGTTTCTAGACGATGTCGTGTGGGGTAGTGGCTTTGTAGGTTTCTCAGCAGGAGGCTGGAGATGCCCCGCCACCACGGCAGACTCGGCCTGGACCACAGGATGTGTACAATGGTTTCGTCTTACCACTATTCTTCTCTTGGGAAGTTTTCGGTCCTAATTGGATAATATTTCTTGTGTCGATAGCTCTTGGGTTGCTCTGCACTATGCATTCCGGCTCCCTGTGGAAGTTCCGGAAGAGTGTAGAGTTGAGCGGTCGTTGTGGCCGGTTAGACTGTTTGCGTAACAGCCTGCCGTGGTGTTTTCCGATTAAGTGTGGTGCCTGAGGTAGTGCATCTGGCTTTTGTGTTGGCCAGATTGTTTGTGGTTGTCTCCGAGTGTTTCGGTTGCGCCGGTAGGACTTTGTGTGTCCCCCGGGCTCAGATGATGTGTTTTGTTTTCCCATGTCCGGTGTGCTCTCCCAGGCAGTGGTCTGGTAAGTGTGGTGTGTGTGTGATTGACTGTGCTTCTTGTGGAAGCGTCAGCCTTATGTTGCGGTCTTCATTGCGTTGGGAAGGTACTTGTTGTGTTACATGTCACCTTCCTTAGCTTTGGGTGTTGCTGGGTTGTGGTGCTCCACTGTGCTGATATGTTGCTAGGGTATTGATAATATCACAATTATCATAAATAATCATGTCATTTTGTTGATTGATACTGATTAATTCATAAGATTTCTATTGTCACGGACGATAATTATTTATAAATTCATTACATGTTGTATTTGCAGGTTAATGGGCCATTGAATGAAGTTCGTATTGGGCCAATGGATCAAGCAGTCCAACAGGGGCAAATCTGGCATTTTTATATTGTTGCAAAAACCCTAGCCGCCTGCTTTTTTCTTTCCCTCTTCTTCTTCCATTTTCCTCAGATTTCTCTCCCTATTTTAAAATCTCTCTCCTCTCATCTATTTAAAAACCCCCCTCATTCTCACACGATTTATCACCTTCTCTCTTCCCCTCTCTCCTCCGATCCCCTCCTTCCTCTCTTCTTCTTCTTCCTCCCGGCCTCTCTCTTCTTTGCACAGGAAGCAGCAAGCACAGCACGAGCAGCAGCCGCCTGGCCGCTGCCCCGCGCTCCCCGCGCCCAGCACCTCCCGCCCACGCGAGCCCGCCCTCGCGCCTGCCGTGCTCGCGCCACGCCCCGCCTGCCCGCTCGCCCGCTTGCCTGCGCGCCCAGGCCGCCTCTGCCACGCGCCCGCCTGCCGCCTCCACGCGCCAGCACCGCCCCGCGCCAGGCCCCGCGCCAGGCGCGCCTCCTTCGCCTCCCGTTTGCTACGTGCATGCTTTTGCATGCACGTAGCAAAGGCCGCCGCGCCTCCCCCTCTCTCTCTCTCATATCTCTCCTCTCCTCTCTCTCTCCTCTGCGCTTCTCTCTCTCTTCTCTTCTCTCTCTCTCTCCATCTCTCGCCCCTCTTCTCTCTCAGCGCTCTCTCTCCTATCCCTCTCCCCTCTCCACGCACTCTCTCTCCTCTATCTCTTTTCTCTCTTCTCTCTCCTCTCTCCCTCTCTTTTACGCTCTCTCTCCTCTCTCTCCTCTCTCTTTTCTCTCTATTCTCTCACTCTTTTCCTCTCCTCTTGTCTCTCTTCTTTTCTCTGTAGTTCTTCTATTTCTTTTCTCTTTATTTCAATGTACTTGTTATTGACTTTTAATTAGATAATAAATCTTTGTGTTAAACTCTTTGTTATTGTTTAATAGTTATAACTTTTAATAGTGTTTTTGTGCTTCTCCCATTCCCTCTCTATCTCCTTCTTCACTTATTTAGCATAGTTTAGATTTATTTAGTGCAACTTAGTATTAATGTCATCACGCTATTTTCCTAACTAAAAACCCAACGTTTTCAACTCTAAAATCTCGTTCCCTGTGGATTCGACTCGGCTCTCACCACTTAACTATTGTTAACATCTTAGTGTAAGCCGATAAATTGAGATTGTTAGTCACGTGTTTAACGACGCATTCGTGGGCTATCAATTTTTGGCGCCGTTATCGGGGAATTAGAATTTTTAGTTTTGATAATCTTGGTATTTTTTGTAGATATTCATACTTACATTTTCTTTCCTTTTGCAGGTTTAAAAAAAAAATTCCAAAAAAAACGCATGAAAAAAAAAGGTGAGTTGAGGTGAGTTTCCTTCCCTCACTCTTTCCATTTGTTTGCATTTCCAAAAGAACGAGGATTGCGTTTGAGGTAAGTACCATTAAAACCCTCTTTGATTTAGTTTCCTTTTCTTAGTTACCATGTTTAGATAATTAAAAAAAAAAGAGAAACAAATAAAAAAAATCCAAAAAAATCAATCATTTGAATCCAATCAAAGATGTCATATCAAGATTAGAAACCTTCCATCTTTAGGACATGCATCATTTAGATTTCAATCTTTAGGTAATTTTATTTTTTGAAAAGTTTCCTTTTTTGTCGAAGATTGCGGGAGGTAAGGTAAGAATCTCAATCTTTTAGAAAGCATGATCATGCATTGTCATGCTTGCATAGAACCCCTTGCTTGATTTTGTGGTGTGCACTTCATTTCTAAAATATTTAAAGGGCAGTTTCCTTAACAATAAGGTGGGGATTTGCACCCTTCCTTAGCCCACAACCACAATCTCTTGCATCTTTTGCATTCCCAAGCCCTAATAAAAGTCAGTAAACATTGGCCTTAGGGTTCACACTGAGGTTTAGGTCCACTTGGGCCTACTAATTGGTTTTGGAAACTGGTGTCTAAGGCTAGAGGTTAAAGGCAACGCCTAAGCGGGAAAGTGGTTCTCTAATTAGGTCCCTACGAAAGTAGGGGGAGCCTCCCACTACCCCACCTCTTACCTGGCCAGTGGATATACCTAATGGTGACTTAGTTGGTCTATGGCCACTTTGTGAGAAATCTCACTTTCAAGTCTAAGATCTCTAGGTCAAATAGGGTATTTGTTGAAACTTGTTTGTCTTTGTTAAATAAAATAAAAAAAATTATTTTTTTTAAAAAAATCTCTCTCTTCTCTCAGTTGGTCCTAATGCATGCATGGTAGGAGATCACAAAGCCTTAAATTGCTAGGACCAATCCCAGAAATTGAGAGACTTCTCCATCAAAGGAACAATCTTGTGAAAAATCAAATGGCTGAAAATCAAGATAATCAAGAAATCCCCAAACAAATGAAGATTATTTCATTCCCAATCAATATCAACCTTCATCTTGTATTCATCTCCCACAAAATCAAGCCATCCAATATGAGATTAAATCCAGCACCATCCAAATGCTCCCATCCTTTTATGGAAATACCAATGAGGACCCTTACAAGCACATAGATGAATTTCTGGAGATTTGTTCCACTGTCAAGATCCAGAACTTCACTAATGATGCCCTCAGATTGACTCTTTTCCCATTCTCTCTTAAGGATAAAGCCAAATATTGGTTGGGCACTATAGGGAACCATTAGAACTTGGGCAGAAATGCAACAAGAATTTTTGAAAAAGTTCTATCCCTTAGGCCGAACCAATACCATGAGAAGAGCCATTACTAGATTTTCTCAAACACAAGGGGAATTAATTCATGAGTCATGGGAAAGGTTGAAGGAGCTTTTGAGAAAATGCCCCCACCATGGCTCTCTCAAGATGGCAAATTGTCCAAGCATTTTATGAGGGATTGACTGAACAATATAGACAAATGGTTGATGCTTCATGTGGGGGAGCTTTCATGAGTAAAAGTGAGGATGAGGCCTATGCTCTCTTTGAAATGCTAAGTGAAAATTCAATTAATCATGCCTCACTTTCATCCTATGAGAGATCTGTTGGGCCATCCAAACGGCTGGGTTATATGAAGTGAGAAATCAGGCTGAATTGGAGCCCAAATTCGAGAATCATCTCATGGCCCAAAAGTGGGAGAAAGTGGATACCATGGCCCAAACTGTTGCCTCTCTAGCTCAAAAGATGGACCAAATCTTGTCTAGGACCCATCAGGATTCCTTTGGCCCATCCCCCTCTAGCCCATATGTTGGCTCAGACTCATATCATCAGGAAGTTTGCAACTTGTGTGCTAGTCCAGGCCACACATTAATGACTGCCCAACTGCAGCCCACTCCCACCTTTCATCCAAGAACAAGTCCAGGAACAGGTCCAAGCAGCCCAGGGATTTCCCAGCCCAATCTGGACCCATTCTCCAATTCATACAATCCTGGCTGGAGAAAACCATCCAATTTCTCTTGGAAGAATCAACAAGCTCCGCCTCAAAGACCAAATCCCTCCATGCCTCAAGCCCCAAACAACCATTCCAGAACCAGTTTCAGGCCCCCAAATCCGTACAATGGCACTTATGCTAGAGGGCCTCAAGCCCAATTCTCTCAGGCGTCCAATATCCTCCTCCCCAACCCAAGCAAGTTTAGCCTACTTTTCAACAACCTCAACAAAACTTTGAAGATCAGTTCAACCAACTCCAACAATCATCTTGGCCCAACAACAGCAATTGCACCAACAACAACAACTTTTGGCGACAAACCAACAGACCATGGCTAGGTTAGAAGCCCAAGTGGGCCAAATGGCTGAAACCACCATGAGAAGGGAAGTGGGCCAATTGCCTAGCCAACATGTGGCCACCCAAGGAACCTACCACCGGCTTTGCTTCACAACCAGGCCTTCTACCTCAACCTGTCCAACAAGTCCAACCAAGAGGCCCACAATTGGAGAACATAAAAGCCATTTCAAGCCTGCGAAGTGGTAAGGTGCTAAGTGACCCACATAAGGGAAAAGAGGTTGTGAATAATTCTGAATTAGAGGCCCAAGATGATGCTAGTGATAGTGAAGAGGAACCTATTCACCTGAGTTGGGGGAAGAGAACAAAGGAAAAGAGAAAGCTTCTGCAGATCCAAATTCTTACCAGCCCAAAGTGCCATTTCCAAGTGCTCTAGAATCCAAGCCCATTAAGAAAAGAAGTCGGTCCAAGATGAGGAGTTGCTGGAATATTCAAACAAGTCCAATCAATATTCCACTCCTAGATGCCATAAAGTATGTCCCGACTTATGCTAAATTTTTGAAAGAAATGTGCACTCCACGAAGGGAATCCAAGACTGCAATTCAGAAGATCTGGCTATCTGAAGATGTTAGTGCAGTCCTGACAAACCACCTCCCTAGGAAGTTGAAGACCCTGGTGCTCCCCTCATTTTTTGTGATATAGGTGGCATAACCTTTGATCGTGCCCTTCTTGATTTATGGGCAAGTGTCAATCTTCTTCCCACCTTTATTTATGAACAATTCAACATAGGGGAACTCAAGCCCACTTCCATCATTCTGCAGCTGGCCGATCGTTCGGTCAAGACTCCACGGGATGATAGAGGATGTAATTGTCAAAGTCAATGACTGTTATTTCCCCGTGGACTTTCTCATCCTTGACATGTCCACCAACCAGGAGTTGAAACACACTCCTATCATTCTTGTCGTCCCTTCCTCGCCACTGCCAAAGCAATATCAATTGTGCTACGGGGATGATGGACATTTCATTGGGGGACAAAAGGTCTCGCTCAATGTTTTTAAAGCATCTCAATATCCAGATCCCGAAGAAGGATGTCATTCTATTGACATTTTGACTGAGTCCATTGATAATGATCTAGATGTTGACCACTTGAGGAGACCAATGGTTTACATGACTCACCACTCCGTCTGGCACCTTGGTCCAAGGTCGAACCTCTACCGGCCTTGCAATCTGCACCAGCTCTACCTTCACTTCAAAGCCCTCCAGATCTTGAGCTTAACCCTCTTCCAGACTCCCTCAAGTATGTATTTCTGGGCCCAAACCAAACTTTGCCTGTTATCATTGCCTCCAACCTAAGTTCTACCCAAGAAGCTCAGTTGATAGAAGTCTTAGGGGACATAGGGGTGCCATAGGTTGGACAGTGGCCGACCTTAAGGGGATTAGTCCATCTGTTTGCATGCACCGCATCTACTTGGAGGACAATGCTACACCAAGCCGGGAAATGCAAAGGCGGTTAAACCCGAACATGAAGGAAGTGGTGAAGAAGGAAGTAGTGAAGTGGCTAGATGCTGGAATTGCCTACCCAATATCAGATAGTCAGTGGGTCAGCCCAACCAAGTGGTTCCCAAGAAGTCTGGGCTACAGTTGTGAAAAATGAGCAGGGGGAGGAGGTACCCACTAGATTGCCGGGTGGAGGGAGTGTGCATAGATTATAGGAAGCTCAATGCCATGACCAAGAAAGACCACTTTCCACTCCCATTCATGGATCAAATCCTTGAGAGACAGGCAGGCCAGCAATTTTTCTGCTTTTTGGATGGTTATTCTGGGTACAATCAAGTGGCAGTTTACCCAGAAGATCAAGAAAGGACACATTCACGTGCCCCAATGGCACATTTGCTTTTAGGAGAATGCCTTTTGGACTCTGCAATGCACCAGCCACTTTTCAGAGGTGCATGATGGCGATCTTCTCTGACATGGTGGGAGAATTCCTAGAGGTATTCATGGATGATTTCTCTATATATGGGGATTCTTTTGAAAACTGTCTGAAAAATGGAGAAGGTCTTGGCTAGATGTGTGGAGACAAACTTAGTGCTTAGTTGGGAGAAGAGCCACTTCATGGTTCGAGAGGGTATAGTCTTAGGCCACATTGTGTCTGAGCGGGGTATCGAGGTAGATAGAGCCAAAGTTGGCCTCATTTCTGATCCTCCTGCCCCCACCTCCATCAGACAAATTCGTGCATTTCTTGGCCATGTCGGCTTCTATCGCGGTTCATTGAAAATTTTCCTAAAATTGCCCGTCCCTAACTCTTCTCCTAGCCAAGGATGTCCCTTTTCACTTCGATTGCTTGCTTAGAGGCATTCACTACTTTGAAAGTGGCTTTGACCAAAGCTCCCATTCTTCAATCTCCTGATTGGTCACTACCCTTTGAGATCATGTGTGATGCCTCGGATTATGCCATAGGTGCTGTTTTGGGACAACGCATGGATAAACGTCCCGTGGTGGTCTATTATGCGAGCCGCACCCTCGCCGATGCTCAATTGCATTACACCACCACAGAGAAAGAACTTCTTGCTGTGATTTTTGCCCTTGAAAAATTTCGATCTTATCTTCTGGGGGCAAAAGTCATCATCTACTCAGATCACTCTGCCTTAAAATATCTTCTAGCCAAGAAGGACTCCAAACCAAGACTCATCAGATGGATCCTTCTTCTTCAAGAATTTGATTTGGAGATTCGGGATAAGAAAGGTACTGAAAATGTTGTTGCTGATCATCTGTCCCGAATTCTCATCCCAGAAAGTGCTCCCATGTATGACTCTTTTCCGATGAACACCTTCTTGCTATTTCCCATAATACACCCCCATGGTATGCTCACATTGTCATTACCTTGCGGTGGGTCAACTTCCTGAAGGATGGTCAAAGAATGAAAAGGATCATTTCTTCTCTAAAGTCAAACACTATTTCTGGGATGACCCTGAATTATTTTTCATGGGTCCGGATCAAGTAATTAGGAGATGTGTCCCTGAGGAAGAGCAACAGAGCATCCTCAATTTCTGTCACACCCTAGCCTGTGGGGACACTTCTCGGGGAAGAAAACTACTGCCAGGTCTTACAAAGTGGGTTTTACTGGCCCACACTGTTCAAGGATGCTTATGAATTCAGTAAGACCTGTCTGAGATGCCAAGCAGTGGGCAACAACTCTAGGAGAGACATGATGCCATTCAACCCCATTCTGGTGGTAGAAATCTTTGATGTCTAGGGGATCGATTTCATGGCCCATTCCCTTCATCCTTTGGCAATGAGTATATCCTTGTGGCAGTGATTATATCTAAATGGATTGAAGCCATTGCCACCCGCACCAATGATCATAAAGTTGTCATGAAATTTGTGCGGAGGAATATCTTCTCTAGGTTGGGTGCCCTAGGGCCATCATAAGTGATGGGGGATCTCACTTTACTCATTCCCAATTTCGAGCTTTGCATAAAAAATATGGGATAACTCACAAAATTGCTACTCCCTATCACCCCCAGACCAGTGGCCAAGTGGAAGTGTCCAATAGGGAGATCAAGAACATTCTCCAAAAGACTGTTAGGCCCAATAGGAAAGATTGGTCAGAGAGATTGGATGATGCTTTGTGGGCCTATCGGACTGCTTATAAGACTCCCATTGGCATGCCTCCTTACAGGTTGATTTTTGGTAAAGCCTGTCACCTTCCTGTTGAGTAGAGCATAGGGCTTATTGGGCCACCAAACAATTCAACCTTGATTTAGCCCAAGCTGGATCACATAGAGCCCTCCAACTGCATGAGCTTGAGGAATTGCGCAATGAAGCCTATGATAATTCCAAATTTATAAAGCCAAGACAAAATCATTCATGACAACACATTTTGAGGAAATCCTTCCATCCTAACCAAAAGGTTTGGCTTTTTAACTCTAGGCTGCGCTTATTTCCAGGTAAATTGAAATCTCGATGGGATGGACCATTCATTATTGTAAAAACTTTTGACCATGGTGCTGTTAAAATTCTTGATCCTAAAAATGGTCAAACACTCACTGTTAATGGTCACGTCTCAAACCTTACATGGAAAACATGCAGCTCTCACCTAAAGAATCCATTCCCTTAAATGATCTTGAGTAGATGTGCAGGAACTTCATTGTGTCTGGCTGAAGACAATAAACTTAGCGCTTATTGGGAGGCAACCAATATTTTTAGGACATTTAACTTATTTTTTTCTTTTTATTGTGTTCTAGGTATTTGGAAGGCTAGTGGGTAACTCATCACCTTTAATGAAGCTAGTTTGCCACCACTCTCATGTGATCATCAGGTTGCATCTCCTTTCTTACCTTACTTTGGATGTATTCTATGTTCATTACTTTTATGCCATTGAAGACAATGTCATTCAAGTTGGGGGAGGGCAAGTCTTTCAAATCTTAAAATCCTGCTGAAACATCCCATGCATTATTTTGTGCTCATTAACTTCACATATCATTTCTCATGGAAAAAATACCTCAGTCTAGAATGATTTTTACTCTAAGTATATACTTGTGCTAGTGGCACGCTAAAGGATGAAGTTTGCGGTTATGTTCTTAGCATTTTCCTCAAACTACATTTGAAATTTGATGAAACCTTCACACATGTATTAGATGATGAATAAGTGTCATTCAAGAGGGTGATGAGAGTTTTACCTAATACTCATGATGAAGATTGATATTCTACACTCTTATTGAAAACTAATCGGGGAAAAAGCTACATGCCTGCAAGTTATGAAAAAAAGAAAAAAAATGATGATAAAATGAAGAAGGAAATCCCTAGCTTAGTAACCGGGCTTCAGCACCTCATGAAGTGTTGAAGTTCGCGTCAAACAGTGAACGGATATCCAAAAAAAAAAAAAATGATGCTGAAGGATGAAAATAAAAAAGGCAGAGTGAAAGCTACCTGTAATTCGAGGATTTTATTGTAGGAGTGTAGAGTTGATATCATCTCTAAGTAATGGGTCGAAAACTCATACATTGTCTTAAGTAATGCTTATTGATCATAAGTGCATTCATGAAGGAAATGATAATTTTAATTGTATCTTGAGGAACTGTCTAATAACATGGACTGCATGATTGTCTTTGACACATGCTACTAGAACTGGAAATACTTATTGTTGATCAATCTTATCTCTGCTTTCTTGACATGAAAAATGATGTTTGAAGTTCCGGTTAGTCCTAATTATTCATGTGGGTGCATTGCTAAGGGACTAGCAATGAGTAAGTTGGGGGATGTGATAATATCACAATTATCATAAATAATCATGTCATTTTGTTGATTGACACTGATTAATTCATAAGATTTCTATTGTCACGGACGATAATTGATTAAATTCAATTACATGTTGTATTTACAGGTTAATGGGCCATTGAATGAAGTTCGTATTGGGCCAATGGATCAAGCAGTCCAACAGGGGCAAATCTGTCATTTTTATATTGTTGCAAAAACCCTAGCCGCCTGCTTTTTTCTTTCCCTCTCTTCCTTTCATTTTCCTCAAGATTCTCTCCCTATTTTAAAATCTCTCTCCTCTCATCTATTTAAAAACCCCCTCTCTCATTCTCACACGATTTTTCACCTTCTCTCTTCCCCTCTCTCCTCCGATCCCCTCCTTCCTCTCTTCTTCTTCCACTCTTCTTCTTCTTCTCCCAGCCTCTCTCTTCTTTGCACAGGAGAAGCAGCAAGCACAGAGCAGCAGCAGCCGCCTGGCCGCTGCCACGCGCGCCCAGCGCCTCCAGCCCGCGCGAGCCCGCCCTCGCGCCTACCGCGCTCGCGCCACGCCTACCTGCTCGCCCGCCTGCCTGCGCCCCAGGCCGCCTCTGCCACGCTCTCCGCCTGCCGCCTCCACGCGCCCAGCACCGCCCCGCGCCAGGACCGCCCCGCGCCAGGCCGCCCTCCTTCGCCTCCGTTTGCTATGTGCATGCTTTTGCATGCACGTAGCAAAGGCCGCCGCACCGCCCTCTCTCTCTCATATCTCTCTCGCCTCTCTCTCTCCTCTCGCCGCTCTCTCTCTCTTCTCTTCTCTCTCTCCATCTCTCGCCCCTCTTCTCTCTCAGCGCTCTTCTCCTATCTCTCTCCCCTCTCCACACACTCTCTCTCCTCTATCTCTTTTCTCTCTTCTCTCTCCTCTCTCCCTCTCTTTTACGCTCTCTCTCCTCTCTCTCTCTTTCTCTCTATTCTCTCACTATTTCTCCTCCTCTTGTCTCTCTTCTTTTCTCTGTAGTTCTTTCTATTTCTTTTCTCTTTATTTCAATGTACTTGTTATTGACTTTTAATTAGAATAAAATCTTTGTTAAACTCTTTGTTATTGTTTAATAGTTATAACTTTTAATAGTGTTTTGTGTTCTCCTATTCCCTCTCTATCTCCTTCTTCACTTATTTAGCATAGTTTAGATTTATTTAGTGCAACTTAGTATTAATGTCATCACGCTATTTTCCTAACTAAAAACCAACGTTTTCAACTCTAAAATCTCGTTCCCTGTGGATTCGACTCGGCTCTCACCACTTAACTATTGTTAACATCTTTAGTGTAAGCCGATAAATTGAGATGTTAGTCACGTCTTTAACGACGCATTCGTGGGCTATCAGGTATGCATGTGGCGACCCTAAGTGGAGTCATCTTCCCCGTTGTTGAGTTGTGTTTGAGTTGAGCTGGTTGCTCCTCTTGTGTTGTCGTTTTTTTTTTGTGTGTTGCCTTTTGGTTGGCAGGCCTGTTCGTGCTGGTTGTGTCGTGATGGTTTTTGGGTTGTCAGTGACGGCGGCTTGGCGGCTGTTGTAGTGATAACTCCTCTTCACAACACTTTCTAGTGCGATTCGTTGCCCGAGCTTACACAGCAGTTGTGTCCTGGCTGTGTTAAGTCTTCGTAGGCATCGTTGATCTGGCCTTTTGTGGACCCATGCTTCTGGTGGTCCCCGTTTTGGTGCTTTCTCGATTTTGTATCCCCTCCTGGTGCCAGCATGTGGTGACACTGGAGTGTGTGGTTTTTCCTGACCTCGTGGTGTGCGTCCGGGGTCCGGAAGGTTTTGGCTTGTCGGCTCTCGACCTTGTGGAGGTATGAGGTAGCCGTGTGTATAGTGAGATTTTGTTCTCACCTGTTTGTTGTGTGACCTCGATAGGTGTGTCGAGGGTTGTTTCCACTTGTGTCGCTGACTCCGATGGTTTTATAGGAGTCATGTGTGCGTGTCGCGACTATGGTGGATGGTCGTGGCATTGTGGTGTTCGGTTTTACCATATGTTTCTTGCTAGTTGTGCCCATGCAAGTATGATTATGGTGTGCGCCTCGGCTTGTGCCTTGAAGGCTTTTTGCATACCTTTTTTTTTTCAGTGTTTGGCCTCTCTATCGGGTACGATAGAGAAGGCGTACTGTGCTCTTGCGTGCCAGGGAGTTGTTGTGGGTTTTACTTCCCGTGCGGTAGAACCGGTGTCTTGTGTTTTGGCGCACCTTTCTGAAGCCGACGGGTCGTTGTGATTCAAATGTTGTGGGTTTTTCGTGCGTTTTCTGTGAATCTCTTGTGGAGAGTCCCCTTCGTGGGCCCTGTGTCGTTTCCGGGCCCTGGGTGCTATTGCGGGTGCAGCATTGTGAGCAACTTTTTGGTGCTTTGTGTTTCGTGCCTTAAGGGTTGGGGGCGGTGTGGCCTGTTGTGCCCTTTTGGCTTGTGGTTCTTTTGTGCGTGGCATGGTGAGTCTTGCAGCCGGTGGCGGAGTCTCCTGTTGTTCGTTTGGTGACAGTAAGGTCAATTGGCTTGCTAGTACTCAGCCACGTGTTGTTGACGTTGTGAGGTGCCAAGTGCTGGCTTGACTCCAAACGTCTTCTGTGTTTTGTCGCGGCTTGTTGTGCCGTGGAGTGAGTGGTTCTGGAGTTGTGTGGCTCCACGTGCGTTGGTGTCCTTGTTGGACCACGAGTATGGTCTGGTGAGACCTAGTGGTGATAGTGGATACCGTTTTGTGTATTGAGATTTTCTCCACGTTTGTCTATTGTCCTTGTCGGACCACGAGGAAGGTCTGTGTAAGACCTAGTGGCGACAATGGACAATGTTCCATGTGTTGCAGACCGTCCACAAGTGCGATGTGACTTGGGTTCTTGTCACCGCGTGACTTTTCGATTTTTGCTGATAACCGGTGCTAGCTGTGGCTAGTAGCGTGAGTCTGTCCCCCTGAGTATGGTGGTTAACCCTCAGGTGTTTTTCTGAGTTGTTGTCAGGCAACCGTACACTTTGTCGGGCTTTGTTGCCGACGGTGTGAGTTGCTGATAGGTGTTTTCTCACGTTGTTATTAGCATTTGCGCCCTCTGTCGGGTTGTGTTTTACGACAGTGTGGGTTACCGATTAGCGTGTCCCAACATTGAGGTCTGTTGGTAGTGGCGGTTGTGTGTTTCTCCGCTAGCATGTTTCTACCATTTGGTTGGCCGGTGCAATGTGAGTAGAACTTCATGGAGTTGAAGTGACTGCTTACTTTGTGCCAGTGCGAGTGTTGTGAGCAATTCGAAGAGTTTCGAGTTTTGTGCAGATTCTTCCGGTGTTGGCTTGGGAGTAGTGCTAATGTGGCAAGTCAGGTTGGTGCCTTGCATGTCGCGTTAATGAAGCCCCACAGATAGAGTTCCCGACCTACGGCTTGGAGAGTGCAGCTACGTGTGTTGGCAGTCGTTAGTGTCTCCTGCTGGTTTGTGGTCAGGTAATGGAGGACCTGTATAGATGACCGTGTAGTTCTCCTCTTGTTGGGTGGAGGTGGACAAACGTGTCGTTGCTAGAGCGGAATTGGCCCAGTGGGCTGAGAAGTAGTTTGGCTCCTTAGTCGGAAGTTTTGTTGCCAGTGATGGTTTTGACCTTGGTGTGTTCGATGTGTCTTTGTTGTCGAGGTACTTTTGGTTGACAGTACCCGAGTTTCGCTGTTCCTTGTGGGTTGCCGAGTTCTGATGTTAAAGAACGAGGTGATCCCACTATTCTGTGTTGTTTGCGGTGATACTCAGGTGGGCGTGTCAACCGGTGAATGGGATGCACGTGTAGTTTTGTACCTCTATGTTGCTGTCTCTATCCCTAGTGTGGTTAGAATTTCGGGGCAAATTCTTTTAAGGGGGGAGGGCTGTAACGTCTCGGGTTTTTATCGGATCTTTACCGGGTTTAGTTGTGGATCTGTGCCTGGTTGACGTCCAGGTGGCTGGCGTCGACTGTGTGTTGGCGGCAAGCGTGTTGCCGTTAGTCGTGTTTTGGCGTCCATCGATGTTGTCGTCCACGTATGTCTCCCGGTTTTTCTGGAGATAAAACTTGGCGGCAATCGATCAGGATGTCACGTTGTTGGTGGTTCAGTTGGCGGCAAATCAGGTTGACGTCAACTGATCCGGCCTGTGTTTTTAGGGGCAACCCGAGGGCCATTCTTCCTCTCTCTTCTCCCTTTCTTCCCTCCACTTTCACCCTTGTTCTTCTCCACTACTTCTGGCGACCGAAGGGAGCACGTGGGGAGATCATGGTGCGCGTGGTGATGACGGGACGGGCGGGAATTGACGGATCGGGTGGCGATTTTTGCGAGAAGCTCCTGGGGGTTCGGCGCAAATCGAGGTTTATGTGGAGTTTTTAAGCGTTTCTGAGGTAGGGACGTGAACCCTTAGTTCCTTTGTGTGCTATTCCATGCTTGTGTGCATACGATTAGCGTGGAATCGAGCTTTGGGCAGGGTTTTTCTTCATGCCGGGTTTTAGGGTGTTTTGCCCGATCCATGTGCTGGATCGTATTTTACCAGCATTGTGGTAGTGTACTATGATGTAGGGGAGTGTTTCCGTACATCAGATTGTGGTTTGTGGGGCAGATTTGCCCTGTGTGGGAATCAGTTGGAGGCTGAAGAAGTCAACGTCAAGGGATGTTGACGTTGATCTCTTCAGGGAAGAGGTAAACGGCGTGATCTTTTGCCGTTAAGCTCTTCAGGGGAGAACTAGACGACGAGATCTGTGCCGTCTGGTTCTTCAGGTAGGATATAAATGGCATGATCCTTGCCGCCGAGTTTGGGTAAACGGCCAACCTATGACCGTCTACTTTTTCTAGACGTATGGAATGTTGCCGTCTACTGTTGTTAGCAGCAGTCGATGTTGCCGTCTACTGTTTGCTTGGTGACTGTGATGCTGTCGTTTACTTCCTGGGTGGCGGCGGTCGATGCTGCTGTCTACCTGCAGATGTATTCCCAGTATGCTGTGTGTTTCCCTTTCCGTGGTTTAAGGTGTTGACATGTGGTGTCCGCCTGTAGCACAGTCTGCCAGGTGTAGAGAGTGTCTCTGCCTGTGCTCACATTGTGTTTGGCTGTGTTGTGACGTTGACACGTGGTGTCCGTCCGTTGCGTCGTACTTCAAACACTGAGAGTGTTTCCATTTGCACTTGTGTTGGGGGGTTGCCGTGCTCCTGTTTCTGTTGTGTTTCCTGGATGTAGAGCTACGCTCCGTCTGGATGACTGGCGTGTGGGGGGTCCTCAGCCAGTGAGCCGGGACGTTGAGTGCGACTCCGTTCTGTGCGTACTCCTTGTGGTGGTTTTGAGCCGGTTACCGTGGAGCCCCTTCTCCACCGTCTGAGCCTAGCGTAGGGGAAAATCGATCATGGACCAGACGCGAGGGAGAGCGTCTGAGTGTGCACACATGGCTAGGGTTGAGAGACTCTGTGGTGACGGGACGCCGGACCGCAGACCCTGGCTGAGTCCTACTCTGTGAGTGCTGTGTGAGCTCTGCTTGTGAGCTTGTTTGTGTGCAGTGCTTGTGTGCTGTCGAGCCTGCGAGGTTCCAGTTTTCTCAGTGCGCTCCTGAGGGAGCTACGCACTACGACACCGGTTCCTGTGTGTTGACAGAGTGTGTGTGTTTACTACAGTCACTTTTTGTTAGCACTGTTTAGTAGTCTGTTACCGGTGGGGTTAGTTTCTTACTGGGTCTCCTTTCAGTGAGACTCACTCCCTTCCATTCAGGTGGTCCGTGGCAGCTTGCGTGTGTCGTGGAGCTTCGTTACTCCGGCTGGCTTGCTTGGCTACTGTGAGTAAGTACCCTGCTCTTGTACTCACTGTACCTATTACTTCTTATTATCTCTGAGTATAGGATGTTAATCATGTTGTTGTGGTGTGTACATTGCTTAATGATCTCTTCAGACGCTTTTTCTTTACCCTTCCGAGATTTGTCTCGGGTAGTGGGTAATGATTCGGGTTACTGGTCGGGTACCGTAATGCGGAGCATGGGTCGTTACAGAGAGTGTTGTTTAAAATGAGATGAATTCATATTGTAGCTCTTTCCTCTCAGTTCGTGCTTCAGACCAATCATTGTTCTATAGCTTGGTATAAGGCTTGTCTTCCATCGGAAACCATCTTCGTGTTATTCCTCGTGTTGAAGGAAGACCTGGGGGTTCAGGGTGTATTCCATTCATGTTGAAGAAGACTGGGGTTCTAGGTGGTGTTTTTCCTCTTCGGGTTGTGAAGAGTGTTGGGTTTTCCATATATCATGTTTTTGATGATCACATTAACATTCTTGAACATTGATTTAATGCAAAATTGATGTGCTAACTAACATGAAAAACACCATGAAAGTGATTGAGTTAAACATTGCTAAATCATACAATGTATATCACTAACAATGTATTTGCATGTAGGTGCACAAGCATGAAACATGGAGCAATGAAAAGATGAGCAAAAGGCACAAAAATCTGTCAAAGAGGTGCATCTGTCGACAGATGAAAACTGCCTGTCGACAGATTCACACAGTCATTCCAGACAGAACTCAGGTTTGCATCTCTGAGTGCATCTGTCGACAGATGCAATGTACCTGTCGACAGATACACACAGACAACCCAGGACAGAGCTCAGGTTT